>QZWU01000218.1:0-11909 GCA_004114255.1 Acaulopage tetraceros
CAGTTGCATCAAGGACCATTACCAGCTGTTACAACCACACGGCCTCCTGTCTTGCCTGTGGAACCAGAAGCCACTCAATCACAACTCATCACTACTGTACCTCAAGAACAGCAAGGACAATCTGATGCTGAAGCTGCATCTACCCCACCAGCAAGTCCAATCCTCCCTCAACAAGACACTCTCCCAAGCACTAATATGCCTGTCGCTACTCTTACCTTGCAACAGGTGCTTCAAAATATCGATTTGGATTACCTCTTTACAAAAATTGAAAGGTATACATTCAAGACGTCTTTGGTGGAGTTTATTACAGCAATTCAGGAGGAAAAAGGAGAGGATGAACTTGCTCAATCCTTTGAAGCAGTACTTGATGAATTAGTTGCAGCAGAAGAATTGCCAGTCAAACTTGTTGCACTCATACTTGGTCCTGTTTTGGAACAGCAAGCTGACACACATGATAATAAGCCTGTTGAGGCTAACTTTACAAATGTGCCTACAACAGGTGGTTTAACTGGAATGCTATCCAAAGCATGCCTAGAATTCAAAAGCAATCCACACCAAGGGGAGCAACTTTTCAGATTCACAGCATTGCTTGTCCAATGTCATTCAACAGTGTTGAACAATTGGTTACTTTGTGTTGTTGCCAAAGAAGTGCCAGAGGCATTTGCCTTGCCATTTGGTCCAATCTCTGCAGTTGAACTCCAAGCCAGATTCGACCAATGCCTTGCATGGACCTTCACACACCAAAGTCATATTGCCCTCCCTGTTTTCGAATGGTGCCTTGCTCAGCTCCCAATTTACACTTTACGTAGCATGTGTCAAACACTTAGTTGGGACCTATCTCTCCAGCAAGGCATGTGGCCATTGGTGGCAGTCGAGTGCACAAAGCATACAGAATACGTCGCAGTTCTTCTTGAAGAACTATTGCCACACTTGGATTCTTCTATGCACCTTGATGCTGTAACTCAACTCCAAAGTATCTGTAATGGCACTTTGCCTAATGAGCAGATGATCACTAACATGTCATGGGAATCTTTTGTAAATACAGTCAGTGGTGAAAAAGTCCAAAGAAAGCAAGTGTACATGCAGAACATGCTTGCTGGCTGGATAAAATGGGAGGAGAGTATGGCAAATGTGATTGGTGCTTACATGAAGGACTGGGAAAACATTGATCAGCAACGCTGTATTGGTTTGTTGAAGGCACTTGCCTCCTTACCAAACAGAGGAAGAGTAACGAAGCAGTCTGCTTTCAAGGAAGGCTGGCAGCACATTTCACACATTCTTGAAACGGATCATGCGCAACTTGTGGCCGCCTTTCCTTTCTTGACCAAGCGCAATACTGATGATAATGAACATCAGCCAGAAAATACCAAAAAATCTCGCCTTGATGAACCTCAACAAGATTAATTATAAACTTTTCCATTTTGATTTGAACTTGTATTTTGAAAGAGGAGATCAAGAATGAATTTATACAAGAGATTTACACGTGTTGTACATACTGATTACTGCATTGGATATTGAGCTTTTTTGGAAGAAGGATGAAAAGTGTAGTCCACTTAGAATTGGCTTGAGGAACATGCTTTCAAGAGTGTCGACTGGTGAGGATGGCAGGAATGTGTTCTTCTGCTCAGCTGCATTGCAAGAGGGCATGGATGATGATTTGTGGTGTCTTGGACTGCGACGGAGTTTTGTGGATTCTGAGCCTGGTGATATCTTGGTGAGAGGAACAGCAGAAAGTGCATCTGCTGTGGGCTTTACTGATCCTGCGATTGATTCTTGCAGTGAAGCAAGTGGATTCTTCTTGGATTTGTATGTGTCCAAGTCTACAGAGAATCATAACCACAGTCAAAACAAGCTTACATTTGGCCACGACTCGTTTCTGCAATAAGGGTTCATGCTGAGCAGGAGTCTGTTTGACTGGAGATGCACGGCAATCTACAAAGTGTTACAATCACGAATAAAATGAGCGTACGGTTAGCTGAGGACAACTCTGGCATAGCATGTGCATCATGAGGAGGGACAGCTGTCTTGGTGGGTTCTAATGTGTTTGAACCTACAAAGTGTCACAGTCTAAAGTGGAATGAGCGTACCATTAGCCACAATTGGTCCCTGCACATCATCTGTGTCTCTAGTTGAATCGAGAGACTTGTCAAGTGCATCAGATTCTACAATGTGTTACAGCCATGAATTGAAAGAGTGTACGGTTAGCTGAGGACAGCTCTGGTGCATTGGATGCATCTTGATCTGTGACGAGAGTCTTGCTGGCTTCAGCAATGTCAATGACTACAAAAGTGTCACAACCATGTTCAGAACGATTGTACCTTTTGCTGCAATGGACTCTGGAACGTCACATTTGTCTTTGATGAGAACAGGCATCCCAGTGGCCTCGAATGCGTTCAAGTCTAGGGAGTGTTACAGATACAGGCAAAATGAGCGTACGTTTGATCACAAGTGGCTCTGGCACATCGACTGCATCTTGAACAGGTACAAACACCTTGCTGGCTTCGAATGTGGCAAAGTCTACAAACATTACAGTTGCGAGTGAAATAACCTTACGTTTGAGTACAATTTCCTCTGCCATGACTGCTGTAAAGTCCCTCTGCTCCAAACATCTATCCACAATCTCTTGGATGCATGCTGCCATGGTGTCATCCTGCTCCTCCTTGTCCTACCGAGGTTTAGTTGTATGAACAGTGAGCGTACCAGTTGCTTGTAAAAGTGTTCCATTGTAAGTGCTGCTGCATAAACGTCCGCCGTGTACACATTGTAGTATTTCTTCATATCTGACAGCCGATAACCATTTGTGCCACATTGACTGAAGGAGGTGGGTGATTCGACCAATTCAGCTTTGCTGTAATCGATAAGAACCATACCAGTTGGTTTTCCCTTAAAAAAACCATAAAATTTTGCAGTGCCTTTGGTTTGTTTGCAGAGTGACGGATTGATGTCCCTGTGAACAATGCCCAGACTGTGAATATCAACCAACATCTAGCACAGTTAAACTGTAAAAACATGATCGATTACCTTTGCCAGTCGCTTGAATGCAGCCCAAAACTCATCGCATGATTTAACAGTAAATTCTTCCACCTGTTCCATGACACACAACTGCTTTTGTTGCCCAAGGTAGAAGCAATACATCCAAGGCCAATAGTTCATTCTATAGAATGCCGTCCATATCATTCTCAACAATTTCATTTCAGTTGGGTTGGTGATTTTGAGCATGTTTGTGTGTTTGCCATGTCTAACGTACAGATTCGATCGACCCTACAAATCATCAGTAATACAATTAATGGACATACGTTTGCATATGGAATGTAACCACCAAATAGACCATACAAGATAAAGTTTTCAGCAACACCATTGACAGCTTCATTCAGTTCTTTGTGGGAGGCGAAGGAAGTGGAGGATCTCTTTCTTGGTGGACCAACGACGAATTTGTCGAACTCTGGGGTAATGGGTGGGGCCGTTTCCTTTACATCGTCGTGCACAACCAAAATGTACTCTTCTTGAGGAGCCTTGAGCGATTCGGAGGACTTGTCCGCAGATGGGGCTGGCTCAGTAGTAGTTGAATTGGCTAGAGAGACATCTGATGCGTCTGATTCAGTGCTTTGCTGTGAGTCAGTGCTTCTCAGTGAATCTATGCTTCGTTGTCGTTTGAGACCACGGGATGGTTGCTGCTCTTCTTCATCCAATGAACGCTTTTTTGTGGGAGATGCAGGTAGCATAATAGCATGTGTTTTCTTGGGTGAATGCGATTTCTTGGTCGAGTATAGACCTGATCTTTTCTGGTTCTGCCTCCAAGCACGCTTTAGCTTGGAAAAGAGTGACTCTTCGTCCATCTTATGTCGTTTGGATACTCCTTGAGTGCTATCTCGTGTTTCTTGCTCCATTTTACGCTTCTTTGATTCCTCTGAATCCACATCGTCGAGGTCCATATAGTCAACTGGCCTCAATGACCCAGTATCGCTAGTATAACCCAAGTTACTTTCCGACATTTCATAATCCCTAAAACAATTATTACAATAGTAAAAGACCCTTACATTTCGCTTTCCAAGGCTTTTTGCAAAACCACACGGAAATCTTGGAGGTTTAGAGCGCATTCTTGGACATGATGTCCATCTTTAGAGAACTCGATCTTTTTGTAAGTTGATTTAGCAAAACTGTGAATGTCTTTCCACAGTTGAACGTCTTTGAATCCAATAGTCAAGAGGATGTTCATGATGGTAATCGCTTCAATGGCGATCATTTCGACCATCGATTCAGGTGTGAGTGGTGCAAGCCTAATTGCCCATCTGAAAATGCAGTTGAAGCACCTGAATGCCGATTCGAAAGTGTTTTGAAGATCCTCAGGTGCTGATTTGCTTTTTTCGTGGCATGCTTTGAGCAAACCTTCTCGCTTGGGCATTTCGATCTGATGGAAATGCATTTTTTTCAGATGAGGTGAGGCACGGACAACGTTAACCTTTTACTCAACCTTACACCATATCAAGTGTGATAGAAAACCATCTATTGAGACGTGACTGATACCACATGGGATGACGGCAAGGCATGCTCAGAGCCTAGAAACAGAGCAGAATTTATAGCATAGGAGAAATGCACACTCTAGTATAAGATACTTACATTAACCTAAATCTACTCTCTCACCATCTACTAGAACTAAGCCTCTTATCAAATGCAAACACAAAGACTTTTACTAACTTGAAGATCATTAAATACAACCTATCTTTAAAATCAATTGATAAAACAGCTTATCAAGAATGTCAGATACTTTAGTAGATACTATTTTTCACTAAAACTTTATATTATCTTAAAATTTGTACCCAATCTTATTCCACACATTGGTACATAGGTCTTCACGTAACCTGTGTCCCACTTGATACTGTGCAGCCACCTTCATATACGCCTTGTTCTCCAAATTGTAAGCAGGCCAATGTGGCAAACTCTTGTCGCCATTCACATCTCCATGCATAAATTGCACAAAGTACTTGATGTACTGATCCGACAACTTCTTTTCCTTTTTACTCAATGGCAAAAAGGATGGGCGGAACAAGTAAATCATGTCATAAGCATGACAGACCATATCTGTAGTACATCGCCCAAGTGGAAGGAACTTTGGTACTTGAACCACTTCGTACATGTGTACACTGTCACCATTCTTTGCCATAATATTTGCAAAATCCACCATAGGACATCTAAACATTGCATCCGTGCCAAGTCCCACTGCTGTCATTTCATTCTCCCGTTTGTCCTTGGTAGAGGGATAATAATGTTGCAGCAATTCCCTGTTTTCAGGTTTGAAGAGGCGTTCACGAAGTCGTTCAATGTTGAATTGCTTGAAAAACTTGTTCATACCAAGCACACTACTCAATTTCTCCAAATGAGGAATACTCAGCCATTTCGTGTAGTAACCCAATTCATGCTGCATGTCTCCCATGAGAATTGGAACACGCTTGTACTTGCCTGCAAGGAGCATGTCGAGTGGTTCTTCTGGGATCACATCACCATCAATGGAAGGCCACCAGTAAAAGCGAGTGGTAGCGACACGAGGATCATGGTTATTATGGTCGAGTTGGGGTACTTCTTTGCGTTGTGTGCGGATAATGCGCTTCTTGGACATATTGTGCAAGCATTCCATGTGGATTTTCTCCTTATTGTGGTCGTCCCGTGTAGTACAGCTTACATTTCTAGCCCAATCCATGGACACTTTGGCTTGATCCAAAAGTGGACGAGTGTGATGAGCAAAGGGTGCCGACATGATGATGGCCTTGTGGAAGGCGTCCTTGGGAACAGCTGGTGAAATCAAGTGAATCAAGACGGATGTTGCACCAGAGGAAAGTCCGACCAAGGTAATGTTGTCTGGATCACCACCAAAATTCTTGATATTGTCCTTTGTCCATTTAAGTGCCATGATTTGATCACGAATACTCATGTTGCCTTTAACGTCTTCTGGACCATTTCCAGTAACAAGGAATCCAAGTGGGCCAAGTCTATGATTATGCGTGACAATCACAACATCCTCATGTTTGGTAATGTGGCGACCATTGTAAATGCCATATTGCCAGCCATTGCCAAGGTTGAATCCACCACCATAAATCCAAAACATGACAGGAAGGAGTTTCTTGAGTTTCCTTTTGCGTTCATTGGATGGCGTGTACACATTGAGATACAAGCAATCGTCACTGGTAGCTTCTAATCCAAATTGTGGACATGCCTTTGGAGTATGGTAGGCTCTACGAATCTTTGGACCCCAATTGCGCTCGTAGGGTTTGGGTGGGAGGTAGCGACGATGCTTGATGGGAGATTGAGCGAATGGAATGCCTGTCCATGCAAGTGGAGTGTTTTCACGCTTAATGTCCATGTGATGGTGGCGTCCACGAAACAATCCATGGTTGTAAAAGCCCTTGACGGGTCCATTCTGCGTTTGTGCAATCAAGGGATGTTTCCACACTTCTTGAGGTTCATCGTATTCTACGGGGAATTTCGTTTTAGGCATGGCCACGTTGTAGGAACGTTCACCAAAATCCTCTAGGACAAGTGCGCCGTTTTGCATGGTACACGTGAATAACTCACAGTCATGAATGCTGATTTCTTCCTGGATGCTTGGTTGGTCATCTGTAGTGGGCGTGGAGGGGAGGAGAACGGTTTCTTTTCCACCAAAGTAAGCCAAGACGTCTGCAGGAATTTCTTTCTTGACAAATGTAGGTTTATCAGTGGTATCGGTGGGTACGGCGGCAAGGATGATGGGCACTAGGCCTACCATGAGCAAGGTGGTTTGTAAGAGACGCATCACTGGGATGACTTTTGTGGGGATTTTGTAAAAAAGTGGTCTGATGAGGAAAATGTTCTGTGAGGAATTTCTACCAGCCAACCATTTCATGAGGGTAAAACAGACAACCAAACAACCTGACCCCTTTGGATTCGAATGGTTGGTCTGTGGATGCAACAGGTTGGCGGAGGGATGGAGAGGGTCACTGGGCTATTCAGTAAACTCTACACAAAAAAAGTTTCATGTCCAAAAGATTATTGACAATTGCATCTCGTTCATCCCTCTGTGCATCACGAGGTGACCTTGAGGGAGTACTGGCATCCATACCACGTAAATACGATCGTACGACCACCTGGAATGATATCTTACAAGCAGCAAAAGCATCACCATCCAATCTGCAAGCAACACGTGCAGTTCAGGGATTATTGGGGTCTATGGAAGCACAATCTACGCGTACTTATCCCAAAGGTATTAATCAGGTCATCCATGCACCTCAGAAACCTACGCCAGAGTTATGGGAAGCAAGTCTGCAGTCGTTATTGACAAATACGCGTAAAACTCGTGGATTTGAACGCGTTCATGCCGCCAAACAAGCTTTTCAACTCGTTCAGCGCATGCAAGAGTTTCAAGTGGAGGAATTGAACAAATCTCAGTGGTTACTGATGATTCGAGCCTATGGCTATGCCAATGATGTGTCCACGTTGACTGCATTTCATCAGACGCTTAGCCAAGAGTTGATGCGAGATGCAGACGTGATGACTGAATTGGCGTGTGCTTACGCATACTGTGGTTCAGTGGAACAAGCAGAAACCCTGATGCAGGCACTCGGTCGAATCACCAAGATGGAAGCTGTGTATGCACTTTGTAGTGCACATGCAGATAAAGGCCATACAAAGGATGTTGATCGCATTTATCACCATTATTGGAATCAAGCAGAGTTGGATGGGGTTTATACTGTCCTGGATTTCCAACTGTTGAGATTACGCGCTCATTACCATCAAGTTCAACGACATGGTAAAACAAACAAGGCAAAAGTACAACTACTATTACAAGAGATTCAGTGGAATGTGGACTTTTTACCAACAACAGAGTACCTCAATCTCAGCATTGGATTGGACATGTTGCTTGCCAAGACCAACAAAGCCAACAAACTAAATGATTTGAAACAGGCTATTTATGCTCATGGATTGGTTCCTGATCACGAAACGTACTCCATTACCCTTCAAACACTCATTGGTGCACCAGTACAAGACAAGATGAATTTGGCATGGGATGTGGTGCAAGAGATGAATCAATTGGGCCTTGATCCTACCATCCATACATTTACAAAGTTGTTTAAAATGATCCCTAAATCTCATGGTGGAAAAGTGCATGATGGAACATATGACTGGCTGAGACGAGTTGAACAATCCTTGCATTCCATGGGCCTTAATCACTCTCTTGCATCCCTTAAAGCGTATTGGATGGCACTTTCCCGTGCAAATAGAATTGATCAGGTATGGAGGCATTGGGTGGCATGGAGTACACTTCATCCAGAACCAACAATGGAACGTCTGAGTGTTTACTCGAATGTACTGGATGTATCAATGGCTAGCAAACACTTTGATCCATTGCTTGTGGACATGTGGCACCAAGAGCACTCTTCCTATAATGGACAAGATACTTGTTCCATTTGGATCAAGTTGGCTGCATGTTGTGTCTATGGATCAAAACATCAACTCGTCATCAAAGTTCTCAAGATGGCGGAATCCCATGGTATTCAACCAAGCGTGGACACACAGCATTTGGTCACTGCATTCCATTCCACCAACCTCCTTGAACGTGCCCGCTATTCCATCACACAGCGTCAGTACTTGGATGCATGGCTTACCAATCGCAATTGATCAGCTGGACTAGATGAATAAAAACATTAGTGCAATGACTGTCCGTTTAAAATAGAACAGGATCGGAACCTAGAGTTGGCTCGGGGCACCAACTGGATCCCATGCCATAATCTGCACAAGACTCGAATCCACATCTCCCATATAATCACAGAGGACACTTGACCGCCCACTTGCCACCAAACACCACCACCACCACCATGCATTCTATCCGCCTAATAGTATTCACAGCGTACATTACATTAATCAGTGCAACACCACAACTTGGAGGTGTCGGATCCATCGTGTTGGAGGGAGCCGGAGGAGTGGGTGGAACTGGTGGTTTGACAAACACAGTGGGTTTAAACGCTCTTGATGGTTTGAGAGAAATTGTTCCAGGGATAAAAAAGGTTGTCAAGGATACCTTCATTGTGCAATTCAAACCAAATGTCAAAGGTGCAGATGCAGCCCTGGATGCCTTTGTAAGCAAAAACAGTAATGCAAAAGTGAATCAGAAATTCGAAGATGGTCTTCCTAATGCCGTTTCAGTATTCATGGACAGGGAAGACAAGGAAGCATTCATCCGACAACATGGTGACGTGATTGAATCCATTGAACCTGAGCAGATTTACAGTGTGTCTGTGGCAGTGAATTCGGCTACTTGGGGATTGGCAAGGACATCGTACAAGTCAACAACAAAGTGGTACACACTCAACCCCAAACCCACAACCTATTATTACCAACAACAAGGTGGTTTGGGCGTGGAAGTTTACGTAGTGGATACTGGAATTGAGACACGCCATACTGCATTTGGTGGAAGGGCGACCAACGTATACTCGGCATTTGGTACAGCTCCGTCATTAATCAGGGATGGTCTTGGTCATGGAACGTTTGTGGCTAGTCAGATTGGAGCTGTGAGGTACGGAGTTGCACCAAGATCCACAATTCTAGGTGTACAAGTGTTGAATGCTGAGGGATTCGGTTCCACATCAAATGTACTTGCAGGGATCAACTATGTAATCGCAAGAAAACGTGCCAGTCCATCTAAAAAGATTGTCATGAATATGTCATTGGGAGGCCCAGGAAGTCCTGCGATTGACACGGCTGTTAATAATGCCATTAATTTAGGAATCGTGGTCATTGTGGCTGCTGGCAATGAAAACCAAGATTGTTGTTCAACCACGAGTCCCGCACGCGTGCCTAGAGCCATTACAGTCGCAGCATCCGATATCAATGACATTAGAGCCACATTCTCCAATTTTGGATCATGTGTGGATATCAACGCGCCTGGTGTGGCTGTCACTGGACTTTCTCATAAGCGTAACGGTGTGTTTGTGAATGGTGCGCTTGCAAATGGTTCTGGTACGTCCTTTGCTGCTCCGATAGTGGCTGGAGTTGCTGCTTTGTTGATGTCATTGGGTCCAGGTATCAAGGATCAAGCCACCTTTTTGCAGATCATGAAAACGCTGAGCACAAAGAATGGTGTACGTAATCCAGTCTCGGGTACCACAGCAGATATTTTGTATAATGGGGCAACGGTGAACACGCCATAATTATAGATTAAATAGATGATTGATTTGTGAAAAGGTTTGTGACTGCGTTTATTCAGCCATTTTGAACAAGCCTTTTGATGTGCGAATGATACCAAAAGCAGCAGCAGCAACGAGCCTGTCACCAAGTTAAGGTTATTAGCATCAAAGACTGGACGAATAAACTGATTATGCACACAGTCAGGCTTATCGTTTCGCTTCCTTATCACTTTATATCAATATTTAAAACTACTATTTAGCAGGATCTGTAGGCACATGGACACCATCCACAACATTCGTATCAGTTTTGATCGTCCTTCCACCCTCTTCACCACCACTTTCCTTGACACTACAGTCAGGAATTAATCCAGCATTTCCCTTTCCATCACTTGCAACATCCACAACATATCCAACAGCACCAGCCCCATCACTCTTCAAGCCAATTCCAATAACTTCAAATTCATCCAACCATCCTTGCTTGGCATGATCACGCTCAAAATGCCCCACCAACTCTTGCTGGAGCTCCTGTTCTGAACTACTCTTGACGTGCACAGTTCCTCTGAACTCTTTCCAACTGTTCCATGCGTATCCAGCTGCTTCAATTCTATCTCCTGCACTTCCATCAGTAGTACCATCAACATAATCTTGAGCAACTTTGGTAATAGTAGGGGATAATCCCAATAAAGGTAGATTGCGGGATGATCGTATGGAATTAAGGTGGCATACGACTGATTTGGTGACCGATGCAAACTGATTGGATGCAGGTGTAGTTTGTGGGAGGGGTGAGGTGGTTGAGATCGTTACGAGGAGGGAGAGAATGGCGAGGGTGGAGATTTGCATCTTGGGACTGATCGGATTTTTTCTAATTGAGAAGGATTTTGCAAAATGACGACAACGACCATTCCCTTTAGGGTGAGTGACAATGTGAGATGGGGAGTGATGATGGGTAGGCAGAGTATGCAGTGGACATGACTTGTGGCAATTGTGTGGAGTTGATTACGGGCATTTTGAAGGGTTTGCAAGGAATTCAGGATTTCAATATTGATTTGTCACAGCAGCAGGTGATTGTAAAGGGAACAGGTATATAGACGGAGTGTATTCGTAGTTGATGGATTGTAGTGGCACCATCTGTGGTGATGACTGCCCTTCGAACAAGTGGAAAGAATGTCATTCTACGTGGCATGTCGGGGTTATCAGGCAAGATTGATGTCTTTGTGTGGACTGAAACGCGTAGATGTGGATGCCAATTCAATGCAAGCAGCTGTCTGTATCTTGGAACGTGTTGAAGGTCATAAAATTGTGACCAGTGGACTAGTAAGATTGTTGCAGTTGAGCAGTAGCGTTTTATTGGTGGATGTGACTGTATTGGACGCTACATTTGCATCCAATGCCATCTCTGTCAACTTGCATGAGTGTGGAGATGTATCCAACGGTACATCAAGTCTAGGGAGTGTCACCCAAAAGATTACAGAGGTGCAGGTGGACCAAGATGGAAGTGGTCAGGCTGTATTGGAGGTGCAAGCTGCTCAATTGTGGCAATGGACAGGTTGTGGCATCAGCATCACCTGTGGTGACAAGGAAGCATGTGGTGTGATTGCAAGGAGCAGTGGTGTATGGCAGAATGAAAAGTTGGTATGTGCTTGTGATGGCAAGACACTTTGGCAAGAGGCAGCATGCTCAGTAGTCGCCAACCTCTGAGAATAAAGAATGTGCCTCAGACCCAGTTACCAGCATGTTGTCTTTATTTCGAAGAAATGC
>QZWU01000219.1:0-11901 GCA_004114255.1 Acaulopage tetraceros
CCACCATTACCCCTACAACTGATGTTACCAGTTCACTTCAACCTTCCTCAGTGCCAAGAACAACTTTTTATCCAACTACTCATGCTGTCGTCACTCTGGGTGAACAGCCTTCTCCTGCCCTCAACATTGGTGCTATTCTAGGTATTACTGCAGCAGGTCTCGTAGTCTCTGCTCTCATTGGAACCATTTTGTACCGTAAAAAGAAGACAAAGGATGATCCTTGTTCAACCGAAACCATTCAACTCACTCCTCCACCACCACTTCCAACCACTCCACCAACCCTGCCACACCGTCAACATCCATTACAAAAGAAGCAATCCTATGATGCTGCAATCATTCGATTACAACAATGGTAATATCTTGTATTATAACTTTGCACCCATAAACGCAGCAACTTTGAAAGCTTGTTTTGCTCCCAATTCCATCATGATTTCCTCACTACCACCAGGAATGGCATAGGCACGCACTTCTCTATACAAACGCTCAACCTTTTCACCCTGACCACCACGAGTATAGGACAATCCACCAAAGATTTGAGCAGCTTCTCTTGCACAAAACTCAAACACTTGACTAGCTTCCACCTTGACCAACGCAGTCTGACCACCCAATTTCATCATTGCCTCCTGATGCGACATTTGAGAAGCTCTATAAATCAACTGTTCAAGCCACGCATGCAACGATTCAACTTGTCGTGCCATATGACCAATCTTGTGCCTTACAACCTGATGATCAACCAACCTCGTACCAAACGTCTTGCGCTTATGAGCATACTTGATGGATTCTTCAAGACAAACCCTTGCAAATCTACTTGCTTGAATCGCAATACCAAGGCGTTCCTGATTGAAATTGTACATGATGTACTTGAACCCTTTGTTCTCTTCACCAATCAAATTGGATTTAGGAACCTTGACATCTTCAAATGTAATGTATGTGGTACCGGATGACCAAAACCCAGAACACTTCATTTGTCGTGTCGTAATACCCGGCATACCACGTTCCAAAAGTAACATGGAGATGCCACTCGCTCCCTCACCACCAGTTCTCACAGCAACTGTGAAAAAGTCTGCAAACACACCATTAGTAATCCATTTCTTCTCACCATTCACAATATAATGTTCGCCATCAGGCGTCTCTTTTGCTTCACAACGAAGGTTAGCCACATCAGATCCTGCATAAGGTTCAGTAATAGCCAAACAAATGGTTTTGGCTCCTGATAAGCAAGGTACAGCCACTTTTCTTTTCAATTCTTCATTTGCAAATAATAGGACAGGCGGCAATCCAATTGAAAATCCACCAATGACGCCTCCCATCACACCACCAGATCCACATCTTGACAATTCATCCAATAATACAAACATATGGAAATGGTCCCATTCATCAACATGCACAGCATCACAAACAGTGTCCTTGGATAGGTAGGGTGCAGCAAGCGATGCTCCTACACATCCTGCAAGTATGTTATGTTGAGCCATTTTGATAAATAAGGATCTTGGAAAGAGTTTGGCTTCATCCCATTCATGACAAAATGGAGTGATTTCAGTATCGACGAATGCACGGACATGGGCACGGAGTTTGCGGTGAGTATCCTTGTAGTAGGGTGAGTCAAGGTTGTCAAGATACCAAGAAGGATCGCCAAAGGGAACGAGGTCACCAAATGGAACAGTAGTAGAGGGAGGAGGAGGTAGAGGCTGAGGAGAGGTCAGGAGGTCACCTACATGGAGGGATGGACCATACTTTTCAAGGGTTGCACGATTATGAAAGGCATCGAATTGCTTGGTAGCATCTGTTCCAGCGTGCTTCAAGATGACCTTTTTACCACCAGGATGATCAGCTAGGAAAGAGGTGACATTGTACACTTTGCCATGGACGATAATCCAGCAGTCGTTTTCAGAGTTATGGGCAGCAACTTGGTCAAGTGAAAATTGGGACATGATAAATTTATACAGATAAAACTAGGAATGCGCCACTGCTAATGCTGCCAATTCACGTTCCACATGCTCTTCTTGTTGGAGTTGAGCATTACGTATGCAGGAATTGACGATATCATGGGAATAGAGGTTCATTTCAGGATCATCCGTCTAAAAAAGGGGTTAAATATGTAAACAAAAAAGGACTTGCCACAACATCATGATCAAGGCATAGGACACTCTTGTTCATTTTGAGTGAGACGGATAAAGCGAGGATGCCAGCAATGCCAACATTTGAATTGAGTGAAACGTCCAATCGATTCAATGTGGTGGTTTCAGGAAGTAATTCAGCCAATGTGATGGCATTGTCAGTAGTCAATTGTGTGTTGGCAAGGTGGATGGTGCGAAGAGTGTTGTTGACTGTCAAGGCTATCTGAAGGTCAGAAATGCCTTCAGGGTTGGGCTGTGAGAGTGGATTGTGACTGAGATCCAATACTTCTAGGCCATGGTTGACTGTCAAGGCTTCTGCAATCATGGAGAGCATGTAGGAATCCAGATTGTTCCCAGCAAGTATGAGTTCCTTGAGGAGATTGTTCTTACGTAATGCTTGAGCAATGTACTGTGCTCCACTTGCAATATCATTTTCACCAATATCCAATCGTTCTAATTTTGAATAGGGTTTGGTGCGTGGCAGGGATGAGGTGCGAGGAAGTCGAGGAAGCAGGACGATTTTGCCTTCACCTTGTTCTTGGCCATCTTCAAAGAGATCAGGTTCAACGGATATCGTAGCATCAGAGTGTAGGGAGATACGACCTGCACCACCACCACCACCTTCTTCACCAAAAGCATCATCAGCATCACTTTGATACACTTCAGAACCACGCAACAAGGACCCCAACACAACTGCACCCAATGCACCAAATCCATTTTTGGAAAGGGATAATTCGAGTAAATTGGATCGTTTGATGGCAGGAACTAAAATCTCCAACATTTGTGACTTGATGTTGCATTCATTCAAATAAACAGCCGTCAATTGACCACTGTTGGTTGAAATGGCGTGTGCAAGGTACTTGATGGACTTTTTATCCGGACACGTCTTTGATAAATCAATGCATCTCAGCATTTTGCTCTTTTTCATGTAAATGGCGGCATATTTGAATCCATTGCACCGGATTGTACGGTTACCCACAAGAGATAACTCTTCCAACCGATCTACCAAAAGCAAACTGTGCAACAAAACCTTGAGCGATTCATCATCCAATCGACAGTTGTCTAATCGCAATTGCCTTAGACCGCAATCCAAGCCAAGCAAATCTGCAAGTGCATCAGCTGCATGTAAATCCATCGTCATCATGGATACATCCAATGACCGTAAATACTTGCTACTGGCTGCTGCTCGTTCCAATTGTTTCTTGAGTGGAATCAGTGGTTTTTCTTCCCGTGCACGGCATGCATCAAGGTAATAAGAAGCAATTTCCTTGGCAGTGTAAACGTAATTCTGCTCGTATCCATTGGAAGGTGATTCCAATTCCGTCATGTCAGCAATGGCACCAATATCCACCATTTGGATTTCTGGCTCACCATGACCATTGATGGGTGGAAGGGAAGGAAAGACCACTTTGGCTGTTTGAACTGCATCTTCCACTTCATCTTCATCGTCCACTCCCCCTGATGCAAACATGCCCAATACACGAGCATTGTCTACCCTTGGAGAAGTTGGAATGCTGCTGTTTGTGATGGTAGTGACAGTTTTGTTTTCATCAAGTTTGCTAGAGAATCGATATTCTTGCGTCAACTCCACCACTGGAAACCGTACACGTTTCAAGGCACGCTGTGGCATATCTTCACTTTCCACGCTATTCAATGAAAGCTTTGGTGATGGGGGAGGCGTTGGACTAGCTGATCTGCCCTTCTTCATCACTTGTCCATTAACTGTCAACAATGATGATGCATTTCCACTGGGTGGTGGTGAAAATTTAGGAGTAGAGAACCATTCCTTTGGTTTCTGCCACAAGGACATGCGTAAACTTCCTGCAAGGTTGGTCACAGCACTCAACGTGACACTGTTACTCCGTCCAAGCTTACCATTAAAGGATGGTGCTGCTTTGAGGATGGAGGGTGGCAATGGTGCTGTTCTTGAGTCAGGTGGATGGAATGGAGGGAGGGATATGCGTCGAGGTGGTTGAAAGTGGCCCATGGTTGCACTGGATGGAGTACGAGGACTTGCTAAACTGTCTTGAGCTGAATGTATGGAAGAAGGACGATTGTAAAGTGGACTCCAACGCCTGGAAATGGGCTCTGGTTCCTCCAATGACTGTTTAATCTCTCCAATGTCTCCTTTGGGCGGGTCCTTTTTAAGTGGACGTTTGGATAGGAGTGTGGATAAGCTATCAAAACCCAAGATGGGATTGGAAACCACAGCAAGACTAGCAGCATCAAAATCATGTCCTACATCCACTAGGCGTGCTACTAGTAATTCCTGTTCATGAGTAAGCGTTGGAGGCTGATCGTATCCAGGAAGAATAAATGAAGCAGAATGAGAAGAATCGTGAGAACGTATGGATCCGAGGGGAGATGATGAGCGTTCAGGAAACAGCGGGCTTTGGGGTATTACTGTAGTGATGGTGAGGATGGGTGGGAGTTGTGGTCCAGGGCGAGGATGGGAATTATGATGTGGTGTGAAATAGTCCATTGGAGGAAAAAGAGGCCACAGGCTCTTTCTTTCTCTCTCTCTGACTTTATCTTCCACTAGTTAGCGGTGGCAAGGTGACCAAATGGTTTCAATGCTAGCACGACGCTCAGCGCCTGGTGGCACCATTGCAAAAGCAGGAAAGAGTGAACGAGTAATGGCAGTGCAGTATGTTTGGTCAATTGTACAAGCTGCTCCACACCAGAATGGAAGGTTGGATGGACATGCTACAGAGTAGCACTCATTACCATAACCAGCAACGCCATTAGGACATCTGTCCCAACATGCACCGTTCTGAAACTGTTGGTTGGGTTGGCACTGGTCAGGCACCTTTGCTTCACCATCTGGAACTACTTTGAGGGGAAGTGAAGAGTCTGAGATACAGTAAGCTTGACCATTGACTCGAATGTGCTCTGGTTCCTCACCTGGACACTTTTTGTAACAACGGTTGTGATGAAGATCAAAGCCTTCTGGACAAGCAGTGGGAGGATGAGCTTGACGAGGTGTTCCAATCATCCAGCATGCTACATTTTGCCTTGCTAGTGGTAAAGTTGGATTACCAGTGGTCAAGGTGGCCAATAAAACGATTAAGATTAGGGAATTCATTGAAAAAGATTTAATGGACAATTCTCAATTGCAGCCCAACGTTTTGATGAGACATGCCACCGTGTCCAAATTCGCATTTGGTGGACTATCTTGCATGAGCGCAGCACTGGTAACGAACCCCATTGATGTGCTCAAAACGCGACTTCAACTACAAGGTGAACTCAACTCCGCTTCCAAACACTCCACCTCACTCTTGCGACTAGCCGTGCGCATGGTTCAGGAGGAGGGCATCACATCCCTCTACAAGGGAGTCAGTGCATCCGTTCTAAGAGAAGGTTCCTACTCCACCATTCGCATGGGACTCTATGACCCATTCAAAAGACTGGTTAGTGGACATGTTGATGTATCCTCCTCTGCACCCCTCACCATATGGCAGAAATTACTTGCAGGTGGACTTGCTGGTATGGTTGGTGCTGCCATTGCTAATCCAACTGATTTGATCAAAGTAAGGATGCAAGCAGATGCCCAAGGAACTAGATATCCTTCTATGAGAGCAGCTTTTGCTCAAGTATACCAACAAGAAGGATGGAGTGGACTATATCGTGGTGTAGGGCCAACCACACAGCGTGCTATTCTACTCACAGCCACTCAGTTGACAAGTTATGATACAGCCAAACATTACTTGATCAAACATGAATGGTTTCAAGAAGGATTATCTGCTCATTTTGCAGCTAGCATGATGGCTGGATTAGCATGTGCCCTGACCACTTCACCCATTGACCTAGTGAAGTCAAGGTACATGAATCAGCAATTTGATGCAAAGAGTGGAAAAGGATTAACCTACAAAAACACATTAGATTGTTTCATCAAAACCATCCAGTCTGAAGGTCCATTAGCCATTTATAAGGGATTTACTATGAACTGGTTGCGTATTGGTCCACACACCATCACCACATTCATCATATTTGAACGATTGCGCAAATGGGCTGGCTTGAACCCAGTGTGAGAGTAATGTGCTTCAGACAACAAAACTCATCTCCCTGTCCAATCTGCAATGTCCAATTCGCAAAATAAAATTGCAGAACAAGCGTACGAGATTGCCCATTTAAAGGCCCAGTTGACTCATGCAAAGGTACCACTTTACTCTCTCCACTCATAATCCACCTTGATAGGACCAACTCAAGATGGAAAAAGAACTTGAACATCATCAAGTGGTGATGAATGAAGGATTGACTCAACAATTGGCCAATGCAGAAGAAGAGATTCAACAGGGCCATTCCCGTCGTTCCTCCATGACCGTCACACCCCTCATCAATCAACTCGATTACACCACATGTCAACAAGAACTCAAGGAAGCTCAAGCTGAATTAAAGCGCCTCAGATTCGACCTGGACATGGAACGTGGACACGTCAACATTCTCAAACACGACAATTACATGCTACGTCAATCAGCAGTTGAACTCCAAGCCAATGCAGAACAAGAAGAAGAATATATTAGCAACACACTTTTAAAGCGCATACATGGCCTTAAACAAGAAAAGGGTGAATTGATGAGGCAGGTGGAATTGGAAGAAGAGTATTTGACCAATAATTTGCAAAGACGACTTGAACAATTACAAAGGGAAAAGGTTGAATTGGAGAATACGCTTGAACAAGAACAAGAAGCCATTGTCAATCGATTGCAAAAACAATTAGAGGCTGTCATGATACAACAACAGGCGAGCAACAGTACGCCTTCTTCGCCTGGTGTGAGTCGTGTGGTACCTCGTGTAGATAAGGAAGCAGTGATGGAGGTACTCAAGGCTGAAGTCCATGCATTACGTATCAAATCGAGTGAATTGGAACGTGATTTGATATCCACTTGGAACCAGTCTTTGGTTTATAAGAAGGAAGTGGTGGATTTGAGGACGAAATTGGGAATGAGTGTGGATGATTTACTTTTGGATGATACGCCACCAAGTTCAATGAGTCGATTCTCACCTGCTATTAGAAAGAGATCCATTTCAAGTTCAAGTGCAAATCGACCTGATTTGAATAGTATCATGACCCATCGGTCTCGATCTGCCAGCTCTAGCTCATCCCATCTCCCAGTGTACCCTGATGTGGTGACTGTCAATAGTGTACCTCCAAGAAGAAGTAATTCACGTAGTGGGAATGGTGGTGCATGAGTCACGAGTGTATAAGATGGTCTGGTGCGGTGGAAGTCGGTGGAATGCTGATAAATCCAAGCGAAAAACTTTTTCCTTTTAAAAAGCTCTCATGGCCACGTCATCTCCCACCACTGCCACTCAAATGGATCTCATTCTCTCCAACAACATGGTCGACTCGACCACAGCGTACAGCACTCAAGACATTATGGATTACCTCGCACCTCCTTCCACATCAATCGATCAACAAACTCATCAACTTGTCCTCCTTCGTAAACTCCTCAATGATGTTGTGCTCCAATCCACCTCTGCTCCAAGCCAAGATGCCTGGTTGACTGATCCCCTCACCATCTCTCCCCAAGATCTCACCACCACCACCACATCATCCCTTGCAATTTCATCACGACCCGAACCACCACAACTCGTCTCCATCGTCCCACCAACCTACGATGATTTACCACCATCAACCCTTGACCCAGAAACATATCGGTCATTATCATCCAAAGAACGTCGACAAATGCGTAACAAGATTTCAGCAAGGAACTTTAGGGTACGTCGAAAAGAATATATTCAACAATTGG
Organism: Acaulopage tetraceros; assembly: GCA_004114255.1. Lineage (NCBI taxonomy): Eukaryota > Fungi > Zoopagomycota > Zoopagomycetes > Zoopagales > Zoopagaceae > Acaulopage > Acaulopage tetraceros. The sequence goes on from QZWU01000219.1 coordinate 7,871, forward strand.
AACAACAGGCCAAAGAACAACAAATGGAAATTGACATGTTGGCTAGCAAGTTTAGGGTGATGGAATTGGAACATGCCAAGTGCAAGGAAGAGTTGGAGCAGTACAAGAGTAGATTTGGTGAATTGAACAGATCTGGCAGTGGTGGTGGTTTGATGAGGTTGACGCCTAATGCAATGGAAATTCACAAGGATAGAAATGTGACGAGTAGGATGGCTGCAGAGAAGGTTGCGACACCTGCTTGGATGGAGCAAAGTTTGTTTATTCATCATGTACAGATGCCCACCTATGATGATGTGTATGCCATGGAAGAAGAAAAGGAACAAGACAATGTGTTTGTGCCTTTGAGCAAGACATTGTTTGTACAGCAGGATGAAGAGGAAATGGTGAGGCAGTGGATTGAGGAATTTGCAACCACCAACAAAGCAGTGTAATAAACCAATTGTATTAGTGACCTACTTTTTTTCAGCAGCTTCACGTTCCTTTCTAATAATGGCTTCAGCTTCCTTGACAGGGTTGTTTGGCTTGACTGGATTGATGGTTTCGCCATTTGTTTGGTTCATGTTGCCCATATTAGCAATGAACTCTTCAACCATTTCAGGAGGAATACTGGTGATCATGTCTTGTTCCTTTTTGATCACTTCACAGAAATCATCCAATGGTAAATCATTCGTATCATAACCAAATGGATTCTCAATTTCCCCACCAATGCTCTCAATACCAAACAAAGTAAAGGCAGCAATACCAACCATGGGAATAGTCACCCAACCCAAAGCATCAACCAATTGGAAGGGAAGAGCGAGACAATACACCCAAACAGTTTGAGAAAGATGGATAGAGTAAGCCAAGGGAATAGGAGTACGAAGAATACGTTCAAATCCAGTCAAACAATCCACTAAACCGTTCATTTGAGCAATCATAATAGTCATAATAGGAGAATCAATACGACCAGCCTTGGCCATGTTTTGAACATAGGAGGAAATGTAAATGGTGATTTCCAATGGAAGGTTGGAGGAACTGGCACGCGTCACAGCAGCAGAATGATGGTTCATCTTGCTCTTCTTGTGATACTCTTGAGAAGTAGTCTCTGCATCAGCCAATGGCACAACAGAGGAAGGAATGCTGTACTTTGGAATATGAGCAATAAAATCATACAAATCATCATAATTGACACCATATTCTTCTCGCAAATAATGCTTGGTAGCAACAGCATAAGCAACAAGCAAGTTGATGGCCGATTTCTTTTCAATAATGTCACGGGGCTCATTGCCCTGGACACCCAACCAAAAGAAACGCGTCAAGTTGCGGACATGGATGATGACATTGGACCAAAGACGACGACCTTCATAAAAACGATCATAAGCAGTGTTGGTACGGAAGACGAGGAGCAAACCGGTAACGAGACCAAGGATGGTGATGAGGGAGTTTGCGATACCAAGATTAACGATATTAAGGACGTCGAGGACAGTGACGGCAGTTGCGAAAAGGAGGAAAAAGATCACTTTTGGGAGGACGGATGGGATGACGGATCCATGCCAGCGAAGGGCATTGGGCCATCTGACTTCGTAGAGAGGGACATAGATTTCCTTTGGCTTTTTCCTGGATTGAGCTGATGTGGTGGCACGGGACTGATTAGCAGCGATGAAGGAAGGGGAGGGAGTGGCCATACGGTTGATACCTTGTGGGGTACCTAGACGGTCATCGTTTTGGACTGGTAAAGTAGCTGCTGTAATATCGTCAGCTTTGGACATTTGATTAATCTAAAAAAATTGGCAAAGAACAATTTTTTTGGTGCGGAATGTTCTTCTTTGGATGCAGTATGATTCAACAAAGATGAGGACTGACCTTTGGGCCTTGGTTATATGAGCAGTACGTTTATTCCATAGCCAAGGTCTACTTTAGATGTTGGACTAGGAGTTTGATGGGTTGAGCTTTGGATACAATAAAGAGTCCCTTCATCTTGATACCATCGGCATGAATGCTATCCTGTGGCAGAGACCACTCATACCTTCTCAACAACATGGACATGATGACACGTTGTTCCAAGAGTGAAAACTGCATTCCAATACAAATACGAGGTCCTTGTCCAAATGCCCAGAATGCAGTGCGTTTGTTGACTTCTTCATTCAGCCATCTCTCTGGTCTAAATTCATGTGGATTGGTCCATTGCTGTGCATTCCTATGAAGTGATCGAATGTCCAAACCTGCAAAATTGTTGGGAGGAACACTAAACACTTGTCCATCAGCACCATAAAGTTGAGCCGTCTTGACATTCTTTCTAAAAGGCAAAACGCTTGCTGGTGGTTCAAGGCGTAGTGTTTCATTGATGACGGCCTCCAAGTATGGCAACTTGGTCTTTGGTGTGAGGTCGGCATCTGTTGGAAGGAGATCAAGCACTTCCTCCCTTGCTCTTTGTTGAACTTGCGGATACTTTGCCAAATAGTAGAGTTGTGCAATCACTGCATTGGATGTGGTGTCATGCCCTGCATTGATAAAGAGTGCAGTATTGTTCTTGAGTTCTGTATCCGACAATTCTGGATTATCCTCATCATGGAATGATTCTAGCATGAGTGTGATCAAATCCTTGTCCTTGTTCGACACTGGCGACAGCTCTCCTTTGCCCTCTTTTTCCAATCGTTCCACCAGCAATCTCTTCTTTTCAGCAATCACCCCGTAAATCATACCATTGATCTTGTCAGCCGCTTCCCAGTACGATGCTCTTAATGGATTCCACCTACGATCCAAGAACCCCACAACAATGTAAAAAGTATTGAGCATACCTTCCACCACATGGCGATACAATCTCACAAACTCTGAATCTTGTTGCCGAACTGCCTTGAAATCCAAATCTAAAAGTGCTCGTCCTAATACATCAAGAGTCAATCTGGAAATCCACTCAGTCACTTCCACTTGTTCCCCTTTAGCAATGAGTGCATCCCACTTGCTTATCAATTCTTGTGTACATTCACGAAATACTCGAGTGGGAAACAACTTGTTGAATGCTGGATTGGCTGCACGGCGATATTTACGCCACAATTCCCCATTAGAGGTGGCCATATGCACGCCCAAATGTGCAAACAAAAGTGCCTTTGGGTCAACATCGTCTGATTGTGCCTTTGGCCAACTGTCAAAATCAAACCAGTACTGCTTTGCAAATGCAGGATCATTGCCTAGTAGCAGCCAATTGCCACCAAATGACAATTTAACAAAGGAATCGTTGGGATGGTAATTAGACTTTTTCGCATATTCTTCAAATGTGAGGTGATGGGTGATGATGAGCCCAATGGAATCCCACAATCCAATTGAGGGAATCTTGTCAAGGTCTCCACCAGGCCTTGATCTGTAATAAATGAAACAAGCGGTTGCAATGAGCAAAAGAATCAAGATTGTGAACATGAGAATTATTTGTGACTATCGAGTAAACTTTAACACAAAGAGGCGCTCCATGCCAGCCTTCCTCTCCATCACAACACTCCCAACCAGTCCCACTCCTCTTAACTGCTTGATCAAGTCATATGGTTTGTTTTGTAGTAGTGCAATGAGGTAAAATACTCCTTGTGGTGACAGTAACTTTGGCAATTGTTTCAATAGTCCCTGCAGTACCCAAGTACCATCTTGTCCACCTGCCCACGCTGCTTCAATCCCACTTGATCCCAACTCTTCATCCACAGTAGGCACATAGGGTGGATTGAATATCAGCACATCTACACATCCATCCAGTCGGCACCCATCCACTAAATTAGTTTGAATAACCTCACAATCCACTCCGTTTGCTTTAGCTGTTCGCTTTGTACATGTTGTCGCTCGACCATTGATATCAGTTGACCATACCACTAAATACACATCAATATCATGACTTGCGTAAACTTGCCTGGTACGTGCACCTTCAACATACTCGCAAGAAACGTACTGACACATCCACTCCCACTTCCAATCTCCAAACAAATCAATGGACGCAGTGCTTCAAGTGCAGTTTGTTCACCTTCAAGTGCATCCAACAACAAGAATGTATCCTCTATACCCACATCAACCAC
>QZWU01000220.1:0-11883 GCA_004114255.1 Acaulopage tetraceros
CAGTGGGATTGTCCATACATTATGCCTTTTAAATGCAGTCACAAACGTTTTGTTTACAAAAAAATGTCCAATGAAAAGAAATTCCAGGCACACTCATCACGTATTAATCATGCACAATTTTCACCAAATGGATTATTTCTCATCACGTGCTCTGATGACAAGAGTGCAACTGTGTGGTACACGGCGGTAATCAACAATCACGCAATCTTGCAACTGCAATTAGGATTGGACAAAAGAAGCAGATTACAAGTACAAAAGACGCGTCTTGTACGCCACTTGGCACCCCGAAAACGCAGAATTTACAGTACTGTTAGAAACTGGATACTCAATATGTGAAGTTGGCGTATAGTCCCCTTTCTGTTCAATGTAGTGTCAATACTTAGAATCCCAAAAAAGGCAGCATCGTATCGCTGATTGATGCAAAATGCGTTGCTTATACTAGAAACGGATCTTTTTTACTTGTTGGTTATGGAAAGGCACACATCATTTGTCAAGTATGCGTATTTATCCACCCTCACTTAATGTGCTGTAGGAACATCCTTCAGCTATACATTCCTCTACTCTCAAGTTCGGAAATGGATTCACAAATGTGGCAGATTTGTGTAGTGTGACAGACGACCGTTTACTTGCTGTAGTGAACGAAACAGCACAACTTGCCTACCAAGTATGTATGCTGTTCGTCACCAAAGGCAAGATTGAAAAATTGTGGTGTATAAAGGGTGAAGGATGGAATTCACGGTTATGCTATGCACGTGGATTTGCACTAGTTTCCTCTGCAACCAGCTCTTACGTGGACATGATCAATATTGAAAAGCAGCACGTGGAAACGCAGTTTGAACGCACAGAGTCCATTTATGGCTTAATGTGCTCACTCGCAGGTGTGCAAAGTGAGGTAGTTTTGGGTGCTCAAGGTAACGATATAGCCATGTGGAGTGTAGAAACAAGCGCCTGTATTGGTTGGCTGGAAGGGCATACTGAGCCGATTGTTGGGATTGTGGTGCATCCTCATTTACCTGATTTGGCCATCAGTTTTGACGCAGGTGGTGAATGTATTGTTTGGAAAATTGTTATGCGATCCTTTTTAGTGAACGGAAAGCGAACTCTTGCGGTGGATCATGTGCCAAATAAAAAGGCACGAGTGGAGCAGAGTGTTGTCGTGTCGGATCAGCAACGATTGGATGATTTGGAAGAATTTATTACAACGCATACCAATCAAATATCGGCTGCACTCAAAAGCATTTTGATCAAAGTGTCCAGTCCTCAAGAAAAGTCACTAGAGTTGCTACAGAAGGCTCTACAACCAGTCTTTTTACAAATGGAAAAAGTCAAGAGGCTGATGGATTTGGTAGGTGAGCACTCTGATTGGCCTGATAGTTGTGTAGAATCAAACAGAAACTCAGAATCAAGTGGTCAACCTCACCTCTCACGTGGATACTCTTAGGCAAGACATGAACCAACTCAAAGCACTGCTCTTGCACCAGCAAAATGGATCATGAAAGCAGTCACAGAACTTACTGAAAAATTTCTCCTATAAACACTTCCCACTCTGTATGCGCACTTCTGTTTTCCTCATCCTCCTTTACACCTGCTACATTGTCTCTCCTGTTGTTGACCAACCAGAAGAAGAACAAGAGTGCACTGGTTCTGAATGCATTACAGTCTCATCATTCTCAATGGACGGATTTTCATCAATCACCACTCTGGAAGATGGTGTTTGCCCAGCAAAATCCAGCGCTCCTTCCATCGATGAGTTTGAAACGGAGCCTGCCGATCCAACTCATCCACTCATTGCAAAAGTACAATCCCCCCACCATACTCTTTCTCACACACCACCTAGACGGAATATGGTTATGTCAAGGGCTATTACAACCATAGAGTATGGCACACGCGTAGCAAATCCCTTTCCATCCTCAATAAGGGCGCTCCACGTGCCTTTGTTGGCATTCCATTCGCTGCTCCACCCATTGTCAAGAATCGTTTCAGAGCACCTCAACCCTATTCCAAGCCATGGAACGTCAAGGATCCCAACAAGGTTAGAAAGGCAGTCAGATACGCCAAATCATGCCCTCAGCCCATGTTTTTTGATATTCAAGGTGAAGATTGTCTTTATTTGAACGTGTTTATTCCACCAAAGAAGCGTGCAGCACAATTTGCTCAACAAAGTCGCAAAATGCCTGTCGTGGTTTGGATTTATGGAGGTGGTTTCATCACTGGATCCAGTAGTAATTTCCGCTTTTATGATGGTTATGAACTTACCAAGAATCATGATGTTGTGGTGGTCACCATCAATTATCGAATGGGTCCGTTTGGGTTTCTTGCAGTAGATGGTCCCAATGAATCCATTGAAGGTAATTTTGGATTACAGGATCAAATCATGGCATTGGAATGGGTTCAAAGGAACATTGCTGGCTTTGGTGGGGATCCCAATCAAGTGACTGTTATGGGTGAGAGTGCTGGTGCCGCTTCTGTTGCTATTCTCATGGGAAGTCCTGCTGTGCCTACCAATCTGTTTCAGCGTGGTGTTATGATGTCAACACCCTTTTCTATTTACTCCAGAACCAAGGCTGAAATGAAGGAAATTGGACAAAAGTTTGCAAGACAAGTTGGATGCATTACGAATCTGAATGGTCAAAAGGATGTGGTAGATGTCGACTGTTTACGCAAAGTCAATGTACTTAAAGTCACTTGCGGTGGTATGAAGGGCACCAATCGTTACAGCAAGAATGACAAGTTGGGTGATTTACTTCTTTGGTGGCCTCATGTCGACGATCGTCTTCTTGACAATCAACCCCTTAAAATGTTGCTTGCTCGACCCAATCAAGTACGTCCCAGCATCATTGGTGTGACAAGGGATGAAGGTGGTCTCTTTACCGCACTTTTGGATACCAGAATCATTGGACGACTATTAGGAAAGCAGAGGTTTTATTCCCAAGATAGGATGATGGATTCCATTAGCAAGTCCTTCCAAGATAATGCAGCTACTGTTGCCTCTCTCTACCAAATTGGTGAGGACTACCAAATCAACTCTCGCAATGCCGTCAAAATGTCTACAGAATTCTACTTTACATGTCCAACAGTTCAATTTGCTCAAGAGCTCTCAAAGCACCAGCCCATTCATGTGTACGAACTCACTCAATTACAAAACTTTTTATCCTTTGGTCACTGTAACAAAGAGTATGTGTGTCATGCTGCTGACCTTCCACTACTTTGGAGACCACCTTACCTCTCCCTCAACAAGAAGCAGAAACAATCTTCGGATAAATTGAAGAACTACTTTATGGGTTTTGTAAGTGGGAATATCCAGGAACACATTAAAGATCCATGGCCGGCACATGGAACGGATGGTTCCTATTTGGATATGGGCGATGAGTTTGTGGTACGCAAGGATTTGCGCAAGGATAGCTGTCAGGCTTGGACTGGACTTGGCTTTGACTGGTAGCGTGGCCAGTAGAGCTGAGGTGGAGATTAAAGTGACGAGAGCGAACCATGTTTGACCGAGTGAATGATAAACTGGCCACGTGTGGCTGAAAATTCCTCTTTCCCTAAAAATCTCAAAATCTTTCTCATCATGACTTTGGCTTCCAATCTTGCTATTGCGGGCACTCTTGCCATTGCCTACATTACCTACAAATTGTACAAAGCGTTCCACTACCCCTCCTATTTAAAGGGCATTCCTTATGTGCCTTTCAGCGTCTTCATCAAACAAGTTATCAATCAAACACCCTATGATGTGTTTTACAATGAGCATCTCAAGGACAAGTTTGCCGTCAGTCCAGTCGTAGCAGTACCGCATTTCCTTGGGTGGGACGTGCAATTAGCTGGTACAGAATACGCCAGATACATCACTTCCAATTACGATTCGTTTCACCACTTGTCTTATCACAAGATGGGTATGATGGATACACTTGGTGCCATGTTCAATGGTGAAAGTGTAGTCGTTGTAGACGGTACGCCCCCCCTAACAAAAGTAACCCTGCCTAGGTCAACAATGGCGTAATCAACGTCCAGTGGTCAATGCAGCCTTTAGCAAGCTTAAACCAACTAGTGCTGCTGCCACTGCTGCTGAGGATCTTCTTGCCAAATTGACAAAAAGTGCTGGTAAACCAATTGATGCAGCTCCTTTTGTCAAACGCGCCATGTTCAGATCCCTTCTCATTGCAGTATTTGACACTCCTGACCTCCTCATCAATGATTTTGATCAAGAAATCTGTCGCATGATTGACACGGTTATGGTAAAGGCTGGCAATCCATTCTTCCTCATGTTCAAATTCCTTGATCGTCCATGGTTTCCCACACGTGGCAAATACTTTAAACTCGCCTATGACCTTGAAGACGTTATCCGCAATGTAGTAAATCAAAAGCATAAGCGATTGGAGGAACTCAACGCTTTGAATGATGAAGAGTATGAACAAAAGAACAAGGGCATTGGAAGGGATTTGATTACACTCATGCTTATGGCTGCCCAGGATCCTGAAAACGCAACCATGACGGACGACGAGCTCATGGGCAATCTCAAGGCATTCTTCCTTGCTGGTTATGAAACCACAGCAACATCCTTCATCATGCTCCTCCACACATTGGCACAATATCCAGAAATTCAGAAAAAGTGTCGACAAGAAATCTTTGATGTAATGGGAATCAAGGCAGGTGATCAAGTTGTCCCTACTCCTGAACAACAAAAGGAAATGGTTTATTTGAACGCAGTGATTCGTGAAACGCAACGCCTTTACCCATCTTCTGCTCAATTTGTGAACCGTCAAATGGGTGCTGATGTGACACTTCCCAATGGATTGCAAGTACCAAAAGGAGCTTATGCTACCTACAACGTTTGGTCACAAGGACACAATCCTGAAACGTGGACCAATCCAGAGCAATTTAAACCTGAGCGTCATTTGGGTGACAATAGGGAAGGAAGAAATGTTTGTGATTTCATGACATTTTCAGCAGGAAAGCGTATTTGTCCTGGAATGAACCTTGCGCTCATTGAAATGCGTGTCATGGCTGTCATGGTATTGAGCAAATTGTCATGGAAGTATTCCAACCCAGAGGCGGATAAGCATGTCAAGTTTTGGTTCTTTTGGTTGTTGCGTCCATTGACGAATGAGTTTATCTTTGAACCCCTTGTGACAGAGGCCAAAGAGTGAAGCGCAGGTCAGCGTTGCCTATAAAGGGTGTAGTGTGACCATCCGAAATTAATCTCTTTCATGTTTTTTCATGCCTTGCTCATTTTGCTCAATTATGCCACCTTTTCACTCACTGCCAACATTCCCAATATTGTCCACTTTCCAATCTCGATCCAAGGTGCCCATCTACAGGATTTCACTGCCTTGCATCACATTTCCATCAAATCAGCATGGATCAAATTAGACAAACCCGAAATCTACCTCTGGTCACCCTCATCTCGCAAGTTCAATGAGACCAATGACTGGTTTAAATTATCCCGATCCTACTTTACAGCAATTGATTACACCAAACCCATTGGTAATTGCAGTGAAATACAATCAGCTCGATTGATGGCTTACAAACACCTTTATGAGTGGGGTGGACTCTTGATGGACATTAATGTCATTTCCTTGCGTCCATTTCTACGCGATTTTGCACGTGATTACGCGTTGGTTGGTCATCCCATGGAGTCACTCGTTGCAGCACCCAGAAAAGACCCATTTGTACGAGAATTACTAGAGTTGCATCAAAAGGCCTGTATCGGTGGTACGGTTGAGCAAGTTGATGTGCCTAGTGTGGTCGCAAGGTATCAGCATGTAGTGAATATTCCCATGGAAGCGTATTATCGACCTTTTGTAATGGATGGTGATTATGTTGAATTGCCGCATGGAACGGTTTCAGGTGCTCAAGTATCGTATGATCATCACCTATGGAACGCTAATCCACTGTACTTTAAGCACATTCGACCTGATAATTTGTTGGATATCAAGGAACAGCATGCAACATTTTGGCATGTCGTGCATCCATTCTTGCAGCATCTCGAGCCTGATGTAAGACTGTTGCTGAGAGATCACGAGCCACGACAATGTACTTTGAATGGTTGCTCTCATCCTGGCAAAATCCTAGTGGATGGTGAGTGCTATGTTGATGAGTGGATTGTGCCAGGACTGCTGTCACCTTCCAACTGCACATTGTCTGACACGCCTGATTGGTGGAGATTACATTGGATCATGTGGACTACAGACGCCACCAACCTCAAGGAACGACAGCATCGCATGATTGAAATGATCTTTGCACATGATCCCAGGGCAATTGTGTTTGTTTTGACACGTAAACTTGATTACAATCCCTTCCAGTACCTTGTGAACGCAGGTTACCGTCTCTATCGCATCCACTTTGACGTCAAGCGCCTTCTAAGATGGAACTGGTACCTTGGGCACCATTCCAAGCAATTCCTTCTCAACCAACGCAAATACGAATCCAGCAAAAACATTTATTCTCATCTCACAGACTTTCTTCGTGTCACCCTGCTCTACAAGTATGGTGGTGCCTATGCAGACACGGATGCGCTTTGGTTACAGCGTCCCAGTTACAATCCAGATCAAGTGGCAGAAGGCTATGTTGGTAACGTCAAATCCACAGAACTTGATGAAATCAATTGTGCCATTATGGTTTCACGGCGTAGATGGAGGTTCTTTGCACAACAAGTGGAACGTGTGTTTAGCAACTACGATACAAACTGTTGGCCATGTGTAGGGCCACGTGCACTGACGGATACGTTTAGACGATATCACAAACAAGATTTGGAACAAAGCAAATTCAAGGTATTGCCAAATGATGCACTTTATCCCCTTCCATTTGAAGAGATTAGAAGGTACTTGACTGCATCCAATGAATCAGTGGCACTTTACGATCGTCTCAAAATCATGTCCATTAATGTACACATGTGGAGCAAGTTTTCAAGTCGTGTTCCTATTGAAAAGAAGAGCACTGTTGGTATGTTGATGGAACGATTTGGACTCTTTCTTTATCAAGAAGAACAGCATCCCATGCGACTTCAAGTTCAAGAGTCCTTTAAAGTAGCCAAGGACAATGAACCATTGTCATTTGACAGGTTCAATGAAATCATCTTGCAGTATGGAAAGAGAGGAAGATGGCCAGCTACCCTCACTCTCACCACCAATCATGGGAAATTGTCCATCAAGACTGGTAGTGATGTTGCATTTCCATTTATAGCAACAAAAAAGTCTAAAATTGACTTTGATGCAAGGGAACGTGCCTACCAGCAAGCACGCAAGCACACTATTCACCTTGAATCAGCCACTATTGCAGATGTGAATTGGATCCTCAACAGATTGCATTACACGAGCAAATCTACTCCAAATGCACAGGATGATTGGGTGGATATCAAGGTTCAATTTGGTGAGAATGTTGCAGCGGATAGGATAAAAATAGACAATCAGTGGTAAGCCAGTAGCGGGAAGTTTCGGACAAACGTGGGTGGGATAAACCTGTGGCCACAGACGCCGTTACGCACCTTTTTTAAGCATCACCCACTTTTTTTTCATCAATTGCATAATTCTTCATCAACAGCAGCAGCATGTCATTTAAACAAGAATTCCTTGCTCTAATTAGACTCAATGCTCTCGTATTGCTCCGGTCACCCTCTTCCTTCATTGTTGGCATCCTCGTGCCTGTCATCATGTGTGCTGTAGCATTTGGCATGGTAATATTCTCCATTCTCAAGATCCCTCACCCTCCCTAGTCCTATGCCATTCAATCCAGCATTCCTGCAGTCAAACCAGGCGATACAATCACTTACCCTCCCTTCTCCTCATTTCCACTCCTCTCGACCAACCCAATCCCTTTTGTATGGACCAACGCGACTCTCTTGCCTGTGGCATTATCTCAGCTCAAAGTACCTGCAAACCGACTTGAACAGTATCCTTCCTTGGAGAATCTTGCTATTCATATTGTTGATACGCGTGCCTTGTTCGACATTGGGTTCAAAGTAGGTAACCTCAGGTCTGGTGGTTATACGCTCCTCTATGACAAGGGATCCAATGTCGGTGTGCTACAGACACTTACTGCCATGGAGCACGTGTTTAGGGCCTCTGTCAGCTCCACTGTGCCTCCATCCAATCCAACTGTCAAAACATTTCCTGCATTACGATCAGAACGCATTGATGTGGCTTCCACCATTGTACCAGCATTTATTGCCTACGCTTACGCCTTTTTCATTGCCTTTTTTGCTACGAATATGGTACGTGAACGGGAACTGGGTTACTATGATCACCTCTTTATCACTGGTATTCGACCAACTGTTTATTACGCAGCATCAGCATGCAGGGATCTTGTTGTATTCCTTATTCCTTACATTGTGGCCATGATCCTCGTGTTTACTGCTGCACCTGCCAGTATGACAGAGGCAACCAGATTACCTTGGGTCCTCGTTCCACTCTTGTCTGCTGGCCCTATTATTGGATTATCCTACCTATCCTCCTTTCTCTTTAAAAAGAGCGGATCAGTAGGACCTGTGCTCGGCATCATTACTGCCATCATTGTGTTTGTACCTTACTTTTTCATTCAATTCATTTTTGGTGAAGAGGCGGCTACTCCTTTGGTAGTTGCCTTGGTGTCCTTGGTCTTGCCTACATTTGGATTAAATCGTGCATTAGCTGATACGGCAGGAAGTAGCAGTACCACCAGCCCTTACACCGCTGCTGATACCTTCAATATTACAAAGACGGTCTTTCCTGTCATTTTGGTATTCATTTTCGATACGATCGTGTATGCCATTTTAATCCTCAAGATTGATGCATACCTCTCACGTAAAAAAGCAGGTACCATGCAGGAAGATTTGTTGCAGGATGATGTTTCGGATGAGTTGGTCAAGCAACAAGTGAATGCCTTGATGGATGGATCAGACACGGATTCAGTGGTGAGGATTGTACAGTTGACCAAGACCTTTGACAAGCCATCTACTGAGCCTTGGTGGAGGAGATCCAGAAAACCAAAGGACACCAGTACTCAAGTTGTATTGAATAATGTGACGCTTGGCATGAAAAAAGCAGAGTGTTTTGGATATTTGGGTGAGAATGGTGCAGGCAAGAGTACAACCATTTCCATTTTGACTGGTAGAGAAACCTGTACAGCCGGCAAGATTTCCATCAATGGCTATCAAGTTGCCCCTGTCTTTAATCCTCAAGTCCGTTCTCAAATCGGTCTATGTCCTCAGTTTGATGTATTATGGCCAAAATTGACTGCGCGTGAACACTTGACACTCTTTGCAAACATCAAGGGTGTTCCCAGTGACCAAATAACAGCTCAAGTGAACCAAGTGATGCAAGATGTAGTGCTTGAAGAGTATGCGGATCGACCTGCTGGCACATTTAGTGGTGGCAACAAGCGTAAACTCAGTCTTGGACTCGCTATTCTCAACTCACCTGCCTTGATCATGTTGGATGAACCCACAACAGGCGTGGATGTGCACAGTAGACGACATATTTGGTCATGTATTCTCAAACTAAAGACGAAATCCTGTATTATTTTGACCACACATTCCATGGAAGAAGCAGAAACACTGTCGGATCGTATTGGAATCCTTACACGCGGCCGAATTCGTGCTCTTGGTACTCCAAATCGACTCAAGAATGTCTATGGATCTGCTTATAACATTACAGTCAAGGCATCCACAGAAGCTATTGTACAGGATGTGATTGGCAAGTTGAAGGAAGCGCATGAGCAGAGTGAATTGGTAGTGGTGAAACAGCAACTTGGATTGTATTTGGATGTACAGATCATGAGAGGCACGATGGATCCAATCAAATTGTTGGGAAGGGTATTTAGTCCATTAGAGGAAATGAGATTGGATGGTAGGATTGTGGATTTCAGTGTTTCTCAAGCGACTCTATCACAAGTATTTGTGGATTTTGTGCGTGCTGAAAAGGGGGATGAAGAGAGTATTCAGTAAGGGTTATATTTATAAACAAGGATTAAATCACTATGGGTCCCAAACAAGAGAGTGTTGAGTTCAAATGGATGCACTGCAATACATGTGATGACAAGTGGTGCCTTGAAACGTTCAAGACAGAGTGAACTTGATGCATTCCAAATAGTAATCCACTCGCCTTGAACTATAACTGCAAAATCACCAAAGACTGTATATAAATCAGACTTTGAATACTTGTCAACAGTAACCCAGCTATGTACTTTTGTTAGTGTAGTCACATTCCATAGCCATATAGTGTTCTAGTAGAATTAGAAAACTATAAAAATCACTTACTTTTGCACTAGTCCCTACTATAATAAACTTGTTGAACAAAGGTGACATATGAGTAAACCAACCATCTACTTGAGTACTCCATACCACTTCAATACAATTAAAGTAGATCAACTTGCACTTGACTAGTCTAACCTTGGAAGATGTACAAGATATCAAAACCATAAATTCATCATAATCAAGTGGACTTATTGCTTCTATATACTCTGTATAGTGACTGGTTTTTTTGAACCAATACTGAGCAAATGGCTTGAATGTAATGGTCTAGTAGAGTAAGGAGACGAGAAAGAGTTGTACAGCGAGTTGAATAGAGTGTGAGCTTGCTAAAAGTAAGAGTTTTCCACTATTAAGCCATTGGAGCGGAGTTACAGTTGACTTGTTGAATGGGCCAATAGAGATTGTGTTGTGTATGTTGATGTGTTCATGGTAGCCTTTGAATGATGTGGAAAGTAATGGACGCGTTGGATGCCATGTGATAAGATTAATAGAGTAGTGAGTAGTGATGTTGAGAATTGGCAATTGTGTGGTGGAATTGATGATGGTGAGAGAATGGTCAGATGATACTGTTGCCAAGTACTTGCCATCAGGTGAAAATGCAAGCGCAGTGATGAATGTGACAGGACTGAGTGGCATTCCTAAAAAAGTGTAAACAAAAAAAGTTTTTCTTTATTTCCACCACAAGAGCCTGTAGAGCAGGCTATCAAAGAATCCCATTGGTGCAATCTTGCCTTGTACTTGCCATATTGTGAGCGCATTTTTTGATGTAAATGCTACAAATTGCAGTGCATTCAATGGATAAACTGCAACGCCACACAATTCCATCTTGTCCATTATAAGGATTAGATGACCATTGAATCGATTGTAGACTGACAGGACACTTTGCTTACCAATCACTACATACTCGAAATCCCTACCAAGTGCAAAACACACATTCCCATGTGAAAATTGCTGGATCATTGCACCTTGATTCAAATCCCACAAAGTCGTACAACCTGCATCAACTGCTCCAACCAATAAAAATTGTCCTTGAATCACCTCTGAACATGTTACATCATACCCTACAGCCTCAGACTGCCATTCAATCCTCTGTTCAAAGTGATATTGCAGCACCACAAGTGTCAACCTGTACGATTTCGTCATGGTTTCATATTGAATAACCAATAGCCTATCATCATCCAATGCGATTAATTTCCGTATTGAAGTGTAGGGAGGACCAAGACAGATCTCACCAAATAGCCGCCCATCCACCATATAAACACTAATGGATTTGTTCCAGTCACCAAGGGCAAATAGTCGTCCATTTGCAAACCACGTGACTGAACGTATAAATGGAATGTTGATGTCCTTGATTGTATGGCCGGTTGATGTATTGTAAATGGTGATGCGACTGTCATCTGAAGTGAGGAGGATGGGACGAAAGGGATGCCACGAGATGGAATTGATGTTGATGGAATGGTGGAACTGAAAGGATCGTGTCCAATTAGTCGTATTCCAAATTGTGATGAGCCGATCCGTGGTGATTACAGCTAGTCGTGTACCAGTTGGTGAGAACTGGATAAAAGTGATTGTTGATGAATTTGCATAAAAAGTGGAAATTAATTCCATGTGTAAACAAAAACTTTTATCACTTTGATTTAAATAACCATTGCATACTTTGC
>QZWU01000221.1:0-11793 GCA_004114255.1 Acaulopage tetraceros
TTGTTTACACAATTGTTACTAGCACAGTGACTGTTGATGATACACTCCACGCACATGTTGTTGAGTGGGTTGGGATCAACTTTACAGTGCGTTAATCCAGGCTGAATGCAAACAGTGTCTTCGGTTTCAACGGTACAGGGTGTAGGGGGAGGCACGGCTTGGCACACGTTGTTCAAACAATTATTGCTTGCACAGTGGGTGTTGAGCGTGCACTCCACGCATACGTTATTGAGGGGATTGGGGTCAACCTTGCAATGCGTCAATCCAGGCTGTGTACAAGTTGTGGCTTCATTAGCAACAGTACATGGTGGTTCAGCTGTTCCAATAGCACACTTGCCATAAGCATGGATACCTTCCAAATCGCAGACTTCGCCAATGTTGCAGTCACCATTAACACGGCATCTGCATTTCAATTGGCCACTGCCATCCAAAGTCTGACAAACGTGTCCAAAGGGATGTGTTGCGCAATCAGCGTTGAATTCACAGTTGGGATCAGGGCCACCACCAAGAGCTGCTGCGTTGAACCCTGCATCTTGTGGAGCAGCGGTTGCGAGTGCAATGAGGGAGAGCGTGATCAAGGAATAGAGTTTCATGAGTGTGACTTTTGATTAGTAGAGAGATGATGATGCTGTCTAATAAGAGAGTAGTCTAAGAGAGTAGGAGAGGATGCTGTCTAAGAGATGAAGATGCTGTCTAATAAGAGAGTTTGTTGGGTAGTGAGTGATAATGCTGGATGTTGACAAAGGTGTTGTGACTGCCTTTTATATCCTCAATCAACAAGAGACTCGGCACCCTTAAATTAATGCCAGCTTTTCTGAACAAGTGCTACGCATCCAAGCCATGGATGGGCAGCAACCCTGTCTACTTTTGGATATGCATGCAATTCATTGGTCGCATTTGTCTCATTTGACTATTTTTATTATCCAAAAAGGACTTGTTGTCTCTTTCTAAAGCACGTTGTGCCACGCTCCATCAGTCTCCCACTCTACTACAAGTGTCCGCACTGTACATCTCTCACTACCTACCTCTTCCACCGACCACACTCTCCATTGGCCTCACTTGCTCTCGATTGGTCACATTTATGGCTTTGCTAAACCAGCTTGCAATCTCAAATAAATCTTGTCTCATCTAATTTTTTAATCCAACGCAATCCTGCAGCGATCCGTTTCCTCGTACCCTTTTTCGTACTAGTTTAATCGATCACTTAATTCTGTTGAGCATGTCATCAACAGCATCCATTCCTCCTCCAAGTTCTACAACATCTTTAATTCCCACAAAATCCAGTTTCCATGCATCACGGCATGCCAATTACGCCCCATATGCCTTTTCAACATCTGCTAAAATAGTCATCCTCATTGGCTTGATCCTAGTTGCATTCCTGTTGGTCGTATCAATTGGTTTATGGATTTACAGACGGTTAACTCGTGAAAAACGACGAGAAAAGCGTGCAGAAGCCAGGAAACGTATGGGAAGCAAAGTAGCCAGTATGAAGGAAGAGCGCAAGATGAAGGCTATGCTGGGAGATGGAAATGTGTAAAGGACCGGTTCCAATTGGATGAAAAAAGTTGTGTTCCTTGTTTGCATGCTTCGTTGTGCATGTTGGCCTTTAAAAGGGGCGAGAGGATGAGGGGGTGGAGTGTGAGGAGGCTACAATGGACCCTTGTGCTTGTCGCCTTTTCACCTCTTCTACCCTTGATTTGGGCACTACTGTGGCTACGACTACCCCTGACACTACACCCACTAGTACCACCGTCGCCACCACCAACCCAGTACATCTCGATCCACAGGCAACAGCCTCACCATTTGAGGCCCCTTTGATAGGAATGGATGGGCCTTCCACGGCACTCGTACTTTCCTTACTTGCAACTGCACTGTTGTTGAGCTGTGTCTGCTTGATTCTTGCCTGCTTACATCACAGGAGAATGCGCAAACGTCACAAGAAACAGCTCCAACAAAAGGACAAGAAGATTCTAGAGTTGAAGCACAGTGACTGCTAATCTTCCCAGTATAAATGTTACCATTTAGGCGATTGCTCACTACTGCTGCTGCACAGCTCGAGTCCACCAGTGCATCCATCAAGCCAACACCATCTTACGCGCTGATGGATCGTTTTAACCGCCAACACACCTACCTACGCATCTCCCTTACAGAACGGTGCAATCTTCGATGTAAGCACTCTCCTTGCACCCCCCTTGACCTTCAACTAGGCACGTATTGTATGCCAGAAGAAGGCGTGCCACTATCACCAAACGACAAGCTCCTCACATCCACTGAAATCATGCAACTTGCCACCATCTTTGTTCAACAAGGCATCACCAAAATCAGACTTACAGGTGGTGAACCAACCATCCGCAAAGACCTCATCGACATTGTCCAAAACCTCTCCACACTCTTTCCTCATGGCCTAGAATCCATTGGCATGACTACAAATGGTATTGCACTAGTCCGCAAACTCCCATCCCTCATCAATGCAGGCTTATCCCAGCTCAACATCAGCCTCGATACCCTTGACCCTCACAAATTCGTGCTCATGACACGTCGTCAAGGCATGGAACGCGTCCTTGAAACCATCGATACAAGCATTTCACTTGGCCTAACTCCTAAAATCAACTGTGTTGTCATGCGTGGCGTCAATGATGATGAAGTTGTTGACTTTGTCCAACTCACCCAACACAAACCCATTGACATTCGGTTCATTGAATACATGCCATTTGGGGGTAACAAGTGGGCACACAAGAAACTCGTCCCTTACACTGAACTCATTCAACGCATCAACCAACATTATCCATCAACTCCACTCGTTAAATGTGCCGATACGCCCAACGATACATCCAAAGCATACCGCATCCCAGGCCACGTAGGTCAAATAGGCTTCATCACATCCATGACCAACCATTTTTGCAATACCTGTAACCGACTTCGTCTAACTGCAGACGGTAACCTCAAAGTCTGCCTTTTTGGTAATACTGAAGTCAGTCTCCGTGATCTCATCCGTGCCAATCCATCCAATGACCAAGTCATCGAAACCATCAGTATGGCTGTAAAAAGAAAGAAGAAACAACATGCAGGTATGTCTGAATTGGCCAATCAAGAAAATCGACCCATGATTTTAATTGGCGGCTAATTAGATACTGATTAAACTAGTACTTTCAAGGGGTTATAGTACATTAACGCACGTGGATGACAAGACCAACAAGGCAAAGATGGTGAGTGTAAGTGACAAGAGTAGGACACATCGGACTGCAGTTGCAAGTGCAAGAGTAAAGTTGACCCCTCATGTATTTGAACTGGTCAAGAGTAATCAGTTGAAAAAGGGTGGAGTGACTAGTGTTTGTCAATTGGCTGGGATTATGGCTGCAAAGAACACGTCGAACATGATTCCACTATGTCATCCAATTGCATTGACTAGAATTGATGTGGAGTTGGAGTTGATTGAACAAGATTGTGTGGTAAAGGTTGAAGCTACTGTTGAATGTGTGGAGAGAACAGGTGTTGAAATGGAAGCCATGTGTGCTGCTAGCACTGCTGCACTCACTCTTTATGATATGTGTAAGGGTGCTGACAAGGGAATTGTGATTGAGGCTGTTCAGTTAGAGAGTAAAACAGGTGGTAAAAGTGGACCATGGCTCCGCACTGTGCAAAGTAAAAGAGATTCAGATTAAGTTTCGTCAACACTTTTATATAAACCAACAACACTAGTCTTGAAGGTTCTGCATGCTTAATTCATTGTCAATATCCTTCAATCGTTGTCTCGCATGTTTTAATTCATTCAACTTGTCTTGGAGATCATGCAATTCCCTTTCAAATTCCTTTGTTTCTTCAGGATCTCCAATCTTGGTCCATTCCCAAGCATGACCTTCTTCCCCAGTTCCTAAATGAAGGAGATAGTGATGGTACTTGTAAAGTGCAGGTCTGTGACTGATCGTAATCAATGTAATGCCAATCTTCTTGGCATGTTCGTACATGGGTGCTTCCATGTCACTACTGACTGCACTCGTACATTCATCAAGTACAGCAAACTTTGGATGATGGTAAAAGAGACGTGCAAGGTTCATGCGCTGCTTCTCACCACCTGAAAAGACATCCTTCCACTCTTTCGTCACATCGAATCCACCTTCACGTTTGGGAAGATAACTGAGGCGTACGATTTGAAGGATGGCTTCCAAGTCTGTATCGGTGCGTCCTGCTCGCTTCATGTCAGTATAAGAGTGAGGATAAATGATTTGATCACGAAGTGTTCCAATGCTCAAATAAGGACGTTGAGGAATGTAGAAAATGTCCTTGTCGCTTGGACGTTCAATTTCACCATGATAAATGGGCCATAATCCACTAATGAGACGTGCGATACCAGTCTTGCCTACACCATTGGCACCAGTAACGAGTAAATGCTGTCCTTTTGCCACTACAAAGTTCATGTTGGTCACAAGGGTTTCTTGACGTTCACCAGGTACGATTACAGGTACGTTTGAAAAGGAGAGGTGATCAGCACCTTTTTTCAAAGTTCCATGCGCTTGATCCTTGATCAAAGCCGCCTTTCCTTGATGAACAGCATGCAACACAGACAACAAATTGTACACACGCAACGTTCTTCCTGCAAGTTCAGCCAATTCCTTGTAAGAGTAAAGAATACGACCACCAGCATCAGCCAATGCAATCATCAATCTCTTGTTGGTAATGAAGCCTTGAGTATGAGCACCAGTACGCCTAGCCTTGCGCTGTTCATCACTATCATTCGATTCAGTGGCTTCCCTGTCACTTGTCTGTTGAAGTTTACGCTGCCAACTTCCACCCCATTCAGGTTGAAACACTGGTACGGCACTCACCAACAATCCAGCAGCAC
Organism: Acaulopage tetraceros; assembly: GCA_004114255.1. Taxonomy (NCBI): domain Eukaryota; kingdom Fungi; phylum Zoopagomycota; class Zoopagomycetes; order Zoopagales; family Zoopagaceae; genus Acaulopage; species Acaulopage tetraceros. Next base: position 4,841 of record QZWU01000221.1, read on the forward strand.
TCCAACAATACTTGATCACGAAATCTTCAAACATATTGTAAGCAATTCTGATACGATAAACACGGTTCAAATGTCTCACTAGCCTCTTGTACAATCGTGTCAAAATGTCATGCTCCAAATCAGCACCATGATAAAAGGCGATTTCTTCAGCATTGGTGATGATACGAGAATGAGCAGTTCTGAAATCCCCTTCCAATTTAGCCTCTTGTGCAGCCATTTTACCAAATGAAGGAGTAGCAGCCCTAATAAGAGACGCAGTAATGGCATAATTGATTCCCAATGCAACAGCACCAGCAGGGCCAACGCTCGTAGCCAACTGATAATTAAAAATGATCAAATCCAACACTGGTTTACCCAAATTGGAGAAAAGAGAGGCGAGATTATCACAAAACTTTGCAATATCCGTCGTAATGAACTGATCAGCATTCTCAATGCGTCCATCCAAATTCATCACCTTGTAATAGGCCTTTTCGTCATCCACGTATAAATCATGAGCATAACGCGTCAAACGCGTTCTAAATGCAATAGAAAGCTTACTTTGAAGGTAACGGATCATGCTGTTGGTGTAAGTTGCAGGAATGGCAATAGCAAACCACCAAATCATGCCTCTGAGGAAACTTTTAAGGTCAGCTGCTACAATGTGACGTACAATTTGACCATCCAATCTAGCGACCACGACACTGAGCCACGTACGAAGGATGAGGAAGGTGGAATGGAGTGCTAGCATGCCTACTTCTTTGGTACGTAGGGAGGGAAGGATCACGCTAAAGATGGCTGATAATTGTCTAAAGAACTCCTTGTTCACTGCTACCTTGTGGTTCTTTTGCCAACCATTGTCCAATGGAGCAAATCGATTAGAATGCTTGTTCAAATCATCCTTGGTAAACGTGGGATGAAAACCATCTTGATCTGATTTGGAGGATGAACGGTAGGATTGAATTTGTTTGTACACGATCCACGCTGCGATTGCAGAGATGAATGAGAGAGATGCCACTGGTTTGGAGCTTACAGGTGGCATCTGATGACTTTGAAAAAGTTTTTTTTTCACTTGCACAATCTGCTTCTGTTTCGATTCCACCCCTTTGTGAGTAGATCCATCTCTCTCCTCCACAAACGTACCATGAAGTCATGGATTCAGATTATTGGAACCAATACGGTTGATGTCACTCCCTCCATCATTGTCCATTTTGACTCACAACGATATCTATTCAACTGTGGAGAAGGAACACAGAGATTATTCGTGGAAAAGGGTGTCAAGTATGGTAAGTTGCAGAATGTGTTTTGTACGCGCGTTCAATGGGAATGTATTGGAGGGCTGCCTGGTATGCTGCTGACTGTGAGTGATGCTGGTTTAAACAAATTGACAGTGCATGGAGGGAGGAATCTGACGCACTTCTTGGTTGCAACGCGTCATTTCGTGTATCGGTCGACCATGCAGGTGGATACGAATGAGATGAGCCAAGTGCCTTATCAAGATGAGAATCTGACGGTACATCCAGTCATACTGACACCAATAGCAACAAAGCCTGCAGTGATGGTGAGGAAACGATCCTCTGATGATCGGGACAAGGAGATCAGAGGCAAGTTGCTCAAGAATATGTTTGGATCTGCATTACAAAAGCCATTGGTAGAAGGGGAACAGTGTGAAGGGGCTAAATTGGAGAGTAGATTGACAGAGCATGAGTTGCGCAATCTTCCACGCGTGCAGCCATCTCAGGATGTAGTGTGCTATGCGTGCCATGGTCCTGATGTACGTGGAAAGTTTGATCGAAAGGCAGCCATGGCACTTGGATTGAAACCAGGACCTGATTACAGAGATTTAACTGAAGGTAAATCTGTCACTGCTCCTGATGGCCGCACCATTCATCCTGACCAAGTGATGGGGCCTAGCAAGACTGGAAGTATTTTTGTTGTGGTGGATTGTCCCTCAGTTGATTACATTCCATATCTCATCAAACATCCAGTGATGGAATTGTACCGACAAGGCCGTGTTCAGGACAACAAGGGTGGTGTGCCGCAGTGTGTTATTCATCTTGCAGGCAGTAATGTAGTGGAGAATGAAACCTATCTCAAATGGATGGCATCCTTTCCACCATCAACCAAGCACATTGTGGATAGTAAAGAGTACAATGCACAGCAAATGCAGTACAATGCAAGTGCATCCAGCCAAGCCAAATTGTCCTTATTGGATGCTCAAGTGTTTCCGTTGGCATTCCATGACAAGGCAGAAAAGGAGTGGTCAGAGTTGGGATTGGATGAGCGATTTGTTCAATCTGAGCCATTGTTGATGTTTCAAATGGAACCTACTGCAAAGTTGGATCGATCAGCTGTCCTGGAACCCTTTTGTCATCAAGTGGAAATGGAAAAAGGTAAGCAGTTACCACGGTATACCAAATTAGTGGATGAATTGCAGCAACCACAGCCTCAACAAGATCTCCTTGCATCCACCATGGTCACTACGCTTGGAACAGGATCGGCCATTCCTTCAAAGTACAGAAATGTCAGTGGCAACATGCTTACTGTTCCTGATGCTGGTACGATGATTTTGGATGCAGGTGAAGGCACATTTGGTCAACTTTATCGCCACCTTGGACCTGAAACCCATACAGCACACTGGTTCACCAACCCTTATCTTCCCTTCTCCCTTGAAGACTGCCTACGCCAACTAACCTTCATTTTTGTATCTCATTTGCATGCAGATCATCATTTGGGCATTGTGCGTATTTTAATCGAATGGAACAAACTTCAAAGAGCAGATGAATTGAATCGCAACATTCAACGCACTTGCACCATCACCATGATTGCACCACAACGTTTTTACACTTGGCTACAGGAATACGCACAAGTTGAAGACATTGGTTTGGAATGGATCAACTTTTATGGTGCACATGACTGTCTCTACTATGGTACATCCAACCACATTCCCCAACACATTCTCACCACCCTCAACATGACCACTATTTCTACTACAGAAGTCATTCACTGCCCATACGCTTATGCCATTAGCCTCACCAGCAAAGATGGATGGAAATTTGTGTATTCAGGCGATACGCGACCCTGTGACAAGCTAGTTGAATTGGGCAAAGATGCAACACTCCTCTTACATGAAGCTACTTTTGAAGATGACATGCAAGAAGAAGCCATTGAAAAGAGACATTCAACCACAGGTGAAGCCATTCAAGTTGCTCAACAATCCCATGCACAATCACTCCTTTTAACTCATTTCAGTCAACGATATCCTCGTGTCCCACTCCTTCCCAAACAATCCATCAAGCACCAGCCCACTTGTATTGCATTTGATCTCATGACAGTACCATTGCATCACGTGAACCACCTAACAAAGTACCTTCCTGCACTTGTTGCCCTAACCCAAGAAGACAAGTACGAGCCTGATGCAGAATAAGTCATATTAACAATAAGAGTTTTTTTATAAAATGGTATAAGCGACAAGTGGAACAACCATGCCCAACTTTGACACCTTGCCAAGGATTTCTGCACTACTTGTCCTAGGCGTAGTTGTTGTATTCGATGGCGCTGATCCTCCCGATCCCACTGAAATGGTACCAACCATACCATTAGCACAATGGTTACCTACTGAACAAAAATAAGGAAATGTTCCAGTTTCATTAAATTTGATTTGACCAGTTTGTACGATATTGAAAGCTGATGGACGCGTTGGTGAACAATTAGAGCCATGAACAACGTCGTGATTAGAAGACTTGAAGTCAAAGGTGACAGTATCGCCTGGACTGATACTGAGGAATGTTGGTGAGTAGAAATCACCTGGGCCCACTTGGACTGTAAAGGTGGCTGCGAGGCAGGTTGTTGCAAGTGTGCTTAGTAAAAGGAAAGAATGCATCGTCTGTATGTTATTAAAAAAAGTCTTGGCGCTAAAAGGGGAGAGAGAGAGAGAGAGGTGGGTTGTGTGCCTTTTATGCCGCCTGTTGTCAAAATGAGGCTTCCAAAGAACTATTCCAAAAAGTGCTCCAACTGCTCCACGTCATTCCAACAATGTTTATATTAACTAGTAGTGATTGTAGTAGGCAAAAAGTGGGATGAGGATAGTGAAACCAGAGGCGAGGAGAGTGGAAGCACTGGAGGTAGTAGTGGTGGGACGATTTGAAGGTGCATTGCTAGCAGAAGGAGCAGTTGTTGTGGATGGAGTTGTTGCTGGTGGTGGAGAAGATGGAGTACTGGGAGTTGCTGGTGGTGGTGGAGAGGGCGTACTGGGTGGTGGTGTACTAGGTGGAGCAGCATTGACGGTCACCACACCAGTCATACCATTAGCGCAGTGGTTCCCAACAGGACAGTAATAGGGGAAGGTACCAACTTGATTAAAGGTGAATTGACCTGTACTTCCAAGGTCAAAGAGTGTTGGACTAGCAGGTGAACAGCCTGAACCATGAGTAACAGCGTGATTAGAAGACTGAAAGTTGAATACAATGACGTCTCCTTGGTTAATGGTGAGAGAAGCAGGTGAAAAGGTGTCACCAGGGCCTACTTGAACAGTAAAGGTAGCAGCAAGGCAAGTGGTGGCAAGTGTAGTAAGAAATAAAAGTGAGTACATATATAAGAGTGAATAAAAAAAGTCTTTGGTACATTTCCTCATCCTCAACACAGTCCACCATTTCATTGCAATATAAGTGCAGTTTTATTACGACACACACGCGAGAGGAAAGATGGTGTGGAAATGCATGTTAGCAAGAAATGACAACAATCACAGCAGCATCCATAGCCAATTTCTAGTTGTCATCGTCATTTGGCAACGTGTCCGCAACAGCTGATAACTCCTTGGAAACCTGCAATCCACTCATTATGGTTTGTACAAAGGATGCACGTAGCATCTCATACGAATAGCATGGTATGATCACAATCGATTTGAGGTGGAAGGAGGTTGCAGGTTGTCATCTAAGGGTATTTTGTGTGTGTTCATCAAAAAGAGTCGTTAAGGCGTAAATGAGTGAACGGTCTATGTGGATGACAGAGAGTGAGGCGTGAGGAGGTAGCGCAAATGTGCAGCTTAAACCCATCCAGAATGCCTCTTCGCCTGTTGCCACAGACCATTGACTTCAACACCGAATCCAATTACGGCTTCAATACTGGATCGTGCCCTGACCATGGGTGACTGCATTACAGGTTTGGAGTATTCGACTGACTCTAACAATGACAGCAAGGTATCCATGACACTGGGTAACGAGGCCACCGCAGGAATGGGCTTCAATACAATAGGAGGTTCAATTTGTTTGGTTGGTAGGTGGAAGGATTTCAGTTCAGGTGAGTTGGATCGTGATAGTGTTCCATCCGAATCTTCGTAACAGGTACTTGATCCAGAGTCCATCATATCGGACGTATAACCAACATCAGTGTCACTGTCCATCACCACCACCAACGAGGGTTGTTCTGTACAATCATACTTGAGGGGAGACACTTGTGCAACTTGTTCTTCTTCTTCGGATTCTTCCAATACAATCTCGGAACGCAAAGGTGACTTTTGTTGTTGTTGTTGCATCTGAGGCAAGGCCAATGAGAGCGAGGACACTCTACGCCCGATTTGAGGCATCACCATGGTTTCTTCTTCTTCATCATCTTCATAATCATCATCATCATCACACAAACTTTCCAATTCACTGACTTCACTCATATCATCATCCCAAGCACCATTGTCTTCAGCACCACTCCAGTAGCCACCTTCATCATCTTGGAGTTGATCGACGCGTGATTGGCGTCTCTTGACGGTTTCTTGGACACCGTATTCAATGGCAGGGAGCTTCAAATCATTGCTACGTCTAACCATGACATCAAACACGTATTCATCAATAGCACAGTTAATTTCCAACTCGGTCAACACGTAGCGAGTTTCCCAAGGTGCCTTCCATCTTACGCAAACAGAGAAAACTTCTCCTGGGTTATCACGAGCGATAGAAAGGACACGGCAAACGGTGACGAGGTCACGGTCATAAATGTAGCGGAACATGGGGTTACCAACCAATTCGTTCTTCAATGACGTAGCAGACATGGACAGGGTTGGAGAAAAGACAGAGTAGATGACTGTGTAGGGAGACACGGTCATGTGGAGCATGACAGGTGCTGGAGGTGGAGGTACTGGAGAGGCAGCACGAAGGAAGTGAGGGATGGGGGAAGCACAGGTAGTTTGTACAAAGGGAGCGATGGAGGAGGGAGATGAAAAAGAGTCAGCCAGGGAGAGTACGTTATGGCAGGCGGAGCGGCGAGGCGCAATTGGAGTTGGAGAAGCAACGAGGAGAGACATGGCGTTAGCGTAGATTTGAGAAGAGAGTGGAGTTGCGTTAGAGTCTAAATAAAAATGTTCGTCAGGCAAGAGTTCTTGCAAAAGATGTGTGTGATGAAATGCGCAAAGTGCAAGTGGAGAAAAATTTTTCGAGGGTGGGTGGCGAGCGTCAAGGGCCACGTGTCGATGGGCATTGGAGATGTGGATGGTGGAGTAAGTGGAGAGAGAGAGGGAGGGAAGGGGGGGAGAGAGAGAGGAGTGAGGTGGCTTACCTAGTGTTTGAATAGTGTTGCAATAAAATTTGATCGATTTGGATCTGACAACAGGAAAAGGGTTTGAGAGAGTAGAATGGATTTAAAGTTGTTGAAAGGGGAGGAGGGCTGGTGTATATATAGAGGCGCGCGTGGACACGTGAAACGGGAGAGGAGAATGCGTCTCAGAAATTCAGAAAATGAAAATTGCGAAACGAGAGTGGTGGAGTGACTGCTGAATTTTATACCAGTTGATCTGGGCGACTCTCCTCCTTTGATGAAATCTGTGTGTGTATTAGCATCTACTTACAGCTTGGCACCCAAAGAATCAGCAACCTTGAGGGATTGCTTGACACCAAGATCCATCATGATTTCCTCACTACCACCAGGAATGGCATAAGCACGCACTTCTCTATACAAACGCTCAACCTTTTCACCCTGACCACCACGAGTAT
>QZWU01000222.1:0-11391 GCA_004114255.1 Acaulopage tetraceros
CTCCAAATAGGAAAACCTTCCTTATCCAATGTCACCGCCTTATCCTTATCAGGTCGTTTGATGGAATCTTCAAACCACAAAAAGGGTTCATAGTGATCCATCTTTTGACCTGAATGAATATACTTTTCATTCCATGCCAACCACTCTGCCACCTGAAAGACAGCTACACCACCACGCACTTCTTGCTGGTTGTTTTTAAGGGTGGAATGTTTAATCCACACGTTATCCACCATTACACGAATGTGATCATGACTGGGTATTTCTGGTGGTCCAAACTTCGTGTCCCATTCACCACTGTTGGTCTCATTGAACATGTCTTCATTATAGGTAAAATACAAGCGTGCTGAAGGTAGGAATAATCGTGCTCTGACTAATGGAGCCATCATGGCAGTGGTGGAAGAATTGCGTCGTTTTCTCCTAGAATTGAGCTTGTCACGAATGGCACTAGCATGTAAAAAGGCCTTGGATTCCTCCTTGACCTTTCCAGACGATCGTTCAAACATGGTAAGAACACCAGTCAGGCAATCCAATGTGTAGGGCGATAGTACCATAATAAACGTCCCCACATTGATATTCACATCAAAGGTTGCTGCTGTTGCTACCGTTCCTTGCTTCTCTGCAGGCAACATTTTGAGTCGTGCCCAAGCACTCTCCCCACCATCCTGCAATAAACATCCAATCAATCGTGGTTCCATCACGGCTTCCAATCCACCTTGCACTGGTTTGGTCAATATGATGGATTGTGTCAAATCATCCTCATCATCCCCTTCTTCCTCATCCTGATTCACATTCACCAAATACACATGAAACCCTTGAACCACAACCTTCTTTACAATCTCACTCAGCCATTCTGCATTGGATGTTGCCTTGTCTGTACCCTTGAACAGCGCATCATCCTTGTATTCGATTTCATCCACAATCACTTCAATAGCATCACCATTACTGCTTCCAGGCACATGCAACCTCACCACCACATCCTTAATCGAAGCCTTTACACGTGAAATCATGCGTTCAATCCACCCTGCCAACATTTGTACACCTTCAGTACCTGAATGCACACTCTTTCCCATGTCAGCATCCAATACCATAGACTGCTCTGGTGAAAACAGTATGGAATCGTTTCCATCTACTTTGCCATTCTTGAGGAAATCCCCTGCCATGTAAACTGATGAAGCCATCAATGGATTTTGAATGTTGCTGATAGACTGTTCTGCATCCATATAAAACGAGTCCAGATAATCCTCTAATATACGAATTAGACCACTATATGCGTGTGCACTTACCTTGATCCACATCGTTAATGGGTGATGACGTGTCCTCATCATGACCTTCATGAGGTGCATATTCCACATCTAGACGGATTCCACTCACTGTGATACTGAATTCACCCGTGAGTAAATCTTTCCAAGGAACATGGATGCAGATTTCGTCGATCCAGCCACGGGATAGATGGAATCTGGTGCCTTGTGCGAGTAATCGATCATTGAAAGTGTCGAGATTGAGTGGTAGATTCTTGAGTTGGAGGAATCCTTTTGATAAATCATAGTCCAATTGTGAGAGTGATGGCTCTGATTGAAGGAACGGACCGAGGTACCGTTTGAGTATGTAGGATAAAAGGCGGGATTGGAGGGTTGATGGAAATGGAAAGGCAGAAAACATGAGGATGACGTGGACTGCGTTTCCAACTTTATTCTTTGGATATGTTGAAATTGACCTCTGCTTCACCAGGGCCATCCATTCCAATGGAAGGGTACATGGCTTGGCCTACTCCTACTCCCATGCCAGCAACACCAAGATCTTGACCGTTTCTAGTGTAAAACACGAGGCCATCATGAGGTCGGTGTCCCACACCAATGGTATCACCTTCTCCAAAGGGTGAAGAGTAATCACGTCCACCAAATGGATCAGAGAGAAACTTATGTCCATCATCACTATGATAACCAATGGAAATGGGTTCCCAACCTGGAAGGCGACCAGTAGGATAAGGACGTGTTGAGAGTCCAATGGCCACCACTGTACTGGATGCCTTCTTTTTGATGGTGACTTTAAAGTAATAAACAGTGTCAGGAGATGCATAGAGTGGTACAGAGTAAATGGATTGGATAGAGGCGTCCTTGTTCTTGGTAAACACAATAGTCTTGCCATCATTCACAACTACAATGCCCAACTTGGTATAGGGTTGCATGTCCATCTGTTCCATGTTGTAGGTGTGCCATGGTGGTAGTGTAGAGTCAGGTGGAGGTGGTGCTATTGGATTCTCCTTGACAAATGCCAGTGCAGCCTGATAACTTTCAGCAGGTGCATCATTGTACAAGGGATAAAAGTGAGCTGCTTTGGTTTCATTCAGGACACCTGTACCGGGTTCTGAGGACATGGGAGCAATTTTGTAAGGCGGCAGTCCTTTTTCCATGAGTTGAACCCTTCCACCACCAACATTTGTTTGAGTGGTGTGTTCCCATGCACCATAACATCTGCGACATAATTCAATGAAGCCAATAAAGAAAATGGCAACAGCAGCAAGGCCAAGCATATCTTGAAAGCTAAGACCAGGCTCTTCTTTACCATCTAGAGTGTCTGAGAGTGGACCAGAGTCGTATGAGTAGAATACGCCAGCATAATAATATCCACCAGTACTACGGTAGTAGGGCAAACCTGAAATGAGCTTTGGGTTGGATGCACTGTATCCTGGGGCATTATGCGATATGCTACGGTAACTTTTGGAACGTCTGCTTGATTTCCTGCTTGATCTGCTGCTGCTACGTCTGCTAGCTCCTCCACCTTTTGCCCACACCTCATCAGCTAAAAATAGTGCAATGACAAGTATGATTAAAACAAGCTTGATACGCATAGTAAACTAATTGCACAAAAGAAGATTGCATGACGTGGAGAATTCCCAAAAAAAAAGTTTTATTTACGATACCACATTTTAGTAACTCTGCTCCTCTTCATCTTCTTTTGTAACTGCAACACTCCATACATCAATGCTTCAGCAGTAGGTGGACATCCAGGCACATAAATGTCCACAGGTACAATACGATCACATCCCCTCACCACAGCATAGGAATAGTGATAATATCCACCACCATTAGCACAACTTCCCATGGAAATCACCCATCTTGGTTCTGGCATTTGATCATAAACCTTGCGTAAAGAAGGTGCCATTTTGTTGGTAAGTGTTCCAGCAACAATCATGACGTCTGATTGGCGTGGAGAAGCACGAAAGAAGATTCCAATACGGTCTTGGTCATAACGTGAGGCTGCCATGTGCATCATTTCAACTGCACAGCAGGCAAGGCCAAAGGTCATGGGCCACATTGAGCCTGTGCGCACCCAGTTGAAGAGTTTGTCAACTGAAGATAGAACGAATTCTGCTGAATTGTTGTTGGTGGAAGGAAGGAATTGTTTTCTTTCGACTATTTGGGTGGATGATGGTCTGATGGACCGTCCGAGAATCAAGGAGGTTGGCTTGATGAGTCGTTGTGCCAGCATTGTTGCAAGAATAGTGGGGGAGTGTTGGGAATTGTTAAAGTGAAAACTTTTTGAACAAGTCCTTCCCCAGTGCGGCGATAGCGAGGACAGAGAACGGAGAAATCGAGGTTGATGTGGTAGGCTCAAGCAGAGAATGCACTTGGCATGGTGGGGTGGAGGATTGGGGCAGTGAATTGATGTTGGCGCTTGTGGCTGAGCGCACCCCCCCACACTAGGTAACTGCAGCACCTTGGACCACATTTTAATACATCATTCTGTTGCCACAGTGGCCTCCACACATGCATTCAGCCTTTTCAGGTACTCCATACATTTGTACGCATCGTCCCTGTTCTCAGCCAGACACGCGTCATATTCCTTGATTGGCACAGCACAGGCCTCCTTGACGCGTTTCAATACACCAACACTACACACCTTTGTTACATTCACCCAGAATCACGCCTACTTTTGTTCAGCACATTTGGTCAGTGCCCTCTTTTGCTGCATACACACACTGTCCCAATTGGTAGGATTGTTATCAATACACTTGCTATACAATTCCAATTGTACTCCACAGTACTTTGCAACTTGTTCAAGTGTGTCCAACATTGTCTAGACTAATTTTTTCACTCTTTCTCCAACTATGCAAGCGTTTCGTCGTGCCGCAACACGTTCATTCACCACCGTTTCCCATTCCATCCGCGCCACGCCAAATGTCCGTGCATTTAGTGTATCAGCCTTTCGTCAATTAGCAGCCCAATCAAGTCATTTCAATTCCATCAATTAATTAATCTCATCTAGATGAGATCCACGTTGGTCCAGGTGCTAAAGAGGGAACCATGGCAACTGATCTTGACCAAGCAACCGGTTTGGAACGTTTGGAATTGCTCGCTCAATTAGAAGGTGAGGAGCTATGGGATATGAAGCCATTGGAAATGACCCATATGGGAACCAAGAAGAACCCAATTGTGATCAAGACTGTTGATGCAGAACGCTATATTGGATGTACTGGATATCCTGCTGAGAGTCACGAAGTATTGTGGTTGACGGTTACTCATGAACACGAATTTGACAAGTGTCCTGAATGTGGCTGTGTTTACAAGTATCAGTATTTGGGTGAAGGAAGTCCAGTTGCTGACCATCATCATTAAGAGTGGGAATAAAAAACGGTACGCGTTTTAGCCGTCACAAAAATGTTATGGAATTCAATCAGAAAAAGAAACGAGATCTTGAGGACGCGCCGCCATTTGTATGGCATAAAAAGAAGGTAAGAGATGCTAAAATGGGGATCCAGGCAGAGGATCAAGAGAGGAAAAGGAGGGAAACAGAGGTGGAATTGACGAAATTGAGACAAGCAAGGAGTGAACGAGAACAAGCGAATCAGGCACGAGAGATGATGCGCGCACAGATGCAAAGGCAAGTAGAGGCTGGTAAATTGGGTGATTGGGAGGCCAAGGAGAATGCATTTCATTTGCAACAGGCGACAAACAGAGCAGAAATCAGGTTTAGGAACAATCGAGCTCAACCAATTGACCTTGCTGCTTTGAATTTAAATGCAGAGATGAATGTGGGATTGAAGGATCCATGTGACGTGTTTGATGGACTGACATTGGAACAGACAGAGCAATTATACAAGGATATTGACAATTACCTTCAATTAGAGACAGATGCACTGCATGTGGAGTATTGGAAGGCACTGTTGGTAGTTTGTGCAGATCAAACGAGTCAACTGGGGAGAAAAAGAGATCCTAGGTTGGATCAAATGGCATCTGCACGCGTTCCAACCAGTGTTGTCAAGGAAATCGATGGACTATTAGCAAGCAAGTCACTTGATGAACTCGTCAAACTGCAGACTCAAGTGGCCACCAAGCTAAAAAGTAATCAACCAATGGATGTGGACTATTGGGAAACATTATTGAAATCCATTACTGTGTGGAAATCGCGCTTCAAACTCCAAGAAATTCACAAGCAATTGGAGATGAAAAGGGTTGACCAACCACCGCCTGTTTTAGTCACACCATCCACCACCACTGCTGCTGTCACAACTGAATCCTCCACTCACATACCTGAACAACTCTTGCGCCAACTGGATGACGAATTGCCCTTTCTCCGAACTGACAATTTTATTCAAGAAGATGATCAATGGTTGGAAGCCAATGAAGAATCACTGAAACAAGACCCAATACTCCCACCCACCACCTACCCTTGGCAACACCTTGTCAAACCCCAACAACCACGGACCTACAATCGCATCCAAACAGGTTACGAATGGAACAGATACAATCAAGTCCACTACACTGCTAATAATCCACCACCAAAAGTCATCCAAGGTTACAAATTCAACATATTTTATCCAGACATGATGGACACTACCATCACACCAACCTACACAATCGAACCAGACACATCCACCGCTGACGCTGTCCTATTGCGGTTTATTGCAGGTGCACCATACACTGATGTTGCATTCCGTATCATCAACCGTGAATGGGAAATGTCACATCGAAAGGGATTTAGATGCAAGTTTGATCGTGGTGTATTACAGTTGCATTTCCATTTTAAACGACAGTTTTATAGGAGATAAAATTACATTGGATGGCCAAGAATTGTTCCTTGTTTAGTTTTAACTGGTGGATCAAAGGTTATGTGACGCGTCTGCCCTGTGTTTTGGTCCATGTCTTGGTTCATTTCCACCACACCGTCACGTTTCATACTCTATAGTGATTATAGTGGGAGAGAGAGATGGTCAAGATTTACGAGTTTGATTGCAGTTGCTAATTTCTTTTGAGCTTTACGTGATGGTAATCTCGTGCGTGCAATACCATCTTTAACTTCGCGTCTTGATAAACGTGAATCAATGATATTTTGGGTGGCTTGAGCTGCAATCTCCAACTTGGTTTTCATGATGAAAAAGTTTGTGACTGCTGTTGAAGCAGGATGAGTTTGTATAATATTAAATGCATCTATTCACAATGTGCACACTATCAATTAATAGGGAATAATTTGACCGTTTGGCATGCCAATGGGGTCAAGGTTGTCGTAATCTGGAGCATCAGCTTCTAAATCATCATCGTAGGAGATAAAGTCGTAAAGTGGACGTGGTACAACAGTAGGTTGAGGAGTAGGACGTGGAGTTGGAGTGGGTGTAACGTATGGAGGAGGAGAAGGATTGGTTTGGGTTGGGCCAGTACAGACGCTGTTGATGCACTTCTTCTTTCCATAGCATTTGGTGTTGCATGCACCACAGTGATGATTGTCCTTCTTGGTGTCAACGCATGAGTTACCACAACGGGTCTTGCCAAGGGGACATGCAGGAAGGGCACAGGTACCACTCACACACTTCTTTTGACCATAGCACTTGGTTCCACAGGTACCACAGTTGTGATTGTCATTGGATGTGTTGACGCATTTGGCACCACAACGAGTCTTACCAAGGGGACAGGCTGGAAGGGCACAGACACTGTTGGTGCATTTCTTTTGGCCAGTACATTTGGTTCCACAGCCACCACAGTTGCGATTATCAACCTTGGTGTCAACACAAGAGTTACCACAACGAGTCTTACCGGATGGGCATGCAGGAAGGGCACAAGTTCCACTCACACACTTCTTTTGGCCATAACATTTGGTTCCACAGGTACCACAGTTGTGATTGTCATTGGAAGTGTTGACACAAGAGTTACCACAACGAGTCTTGCCAAGTGGACATGCTGGGAGGGCACAGACACCGTTGGAGCAAGTCTTGTCGCCATAACACTTGGTGCCGCAAGTACCACAGTTGTGGTTGTCATTGGATGTGTTGACGCAATTGGCACCACAACGAGTCTTGCCTGATGAGCAGGCTGGGAGGGCACAGACACCATTGGTGCAAGTCTTGTCGCCATAACACTTGGTTCCACAGCCACCGCAATTGCTGTTATCAGTATTGGTATTCACGCAATTGGGACCGCAGCGAGTTGTACCAAGAGGACAGGCAGGAAGGGCACAGACACCGTTGGTACAAGTCTTGTCGCCATAGCACTTGGTTCCACAGCCACCACAGTTGAGATCGTCATTGGATGTGTCGATGCATGAGTTACCGCAGCGAGTAGTTCCTCCTTGACAAGCTGGAAGGGAACAAACACCGTTGGTACAGGACTCTTCACCATAACACTTGGCTCCACAGCCACCGCAATTGCTGTTGTCAGTATTGGTATTCACGCAATTGGCTCCACAGCGAGTCTTGCCAGGTGAGCATGAGGGAGTTGGAGGAATGTATGGTGCTGGCGCTGGGGTTGGCGGAACGTATGGTGCTGGTGCTGGGGTTGGCGGGACATAAGGAGCAGGCGCTGGAGTTGGTGGGATGTATGGTGCTGGAGCAGGAGCCTTGTAATCCACTGCGGGCGCTGGCGCCTTGTAATCAACCGCAGGCGAAGGAGACTTGTAGTCATCGTCATCCTCGTCATCACTATCTTCACCAGGCTTGTAGCCAACCTTGACTCCACCCTTGCCTCTATTCTTCAACTTGTTCAAAATATGTCCAATCTTCTTGGCATGGTGTCCACCTTTGGTCGCACCCTTATTGTGACCCTTGGTCGCAGAGACAGTAACGACGAGAGCTGTAATTAATAGAATCGATGTAATGCGCATCGTATATAGTATTAAGTGTAAGTGTAAGTGTAGTGGTGAGGAGTTCTTGGGGTTATGGACGCAAATGGGCGTTTAAAACGGCGAGTAAATTTCCTAAATTAAAAATGGTGCTGGTCCATCATCTGAACATTTTTTGGAGATGTGATTGGTGTACCAATTGTCAAGGCTGGGTGCATCGGAAGAAGTTCACGTAGACTTGCATCATGTCTGGGTACTCTGGGTACGGGGAGATCCATCTGTGGAAATGTGGGGCATACAGTTCCATGGTTTCGTTACGAGGAGGTCGAATGATGGTGGAATGTACTGCCAAGTAGAACGTAATGTTGACCACATGTACTGCCATTCATGGAGTGGTGTGTTGGTGATCAACAAACTGCATTCCATACGTTCCATTAAAAGTGATTGTGCATCCTGCCATCCGCCAGTTGTAATCAGGTGATCCATGAGCGGTTGAAAGATTAGTTCAAATGACGCTAGAATGTTCTTGGAGAGATGTTGTCGGCATGTATGTATCATCAAATCTGTCAATCCTTGTAACTGAAGTACATGAACCAACCATTCAACCACAACCTCACTACCTTCATCCTTTTTCACCATACCTTCCAATAACGATATGGCTTCATACGACTGTCCACTCGCTACCAATAACTCCACATAATAAGGTACAAATGCTTCCAAATGTCCCTTTTCAAAATACTGACATGCATACATTCGATTCGCACTGCATTCTGCACTCTCTTCCTCCCCCTCATCGTCTTCCTTGCCTCTACACCACTCTGCATACTTGATCATCCCCAAATATCCATACAAAAGTGCTGTGTTTGGATGATTTAGTCGATCGACACGTTGCAGTAAATGGTCAAGTGCACCTGACGCATCATCATTCGCAATATGGTCTAGGGCGAGTTCAAGTAACCATTCAACGCGTGAATTATCCTTGTGAACAATTCCTGATAGTAATTTAAGGAAATAACGCGTACGAAAGGGCAGACCGTGATGATGATGTCGTTTGATTTCCATAAATGTTTGCCAAAAGAGTGGCGTTGATGGGGCATGCGGGAGACGAAGTAAGAGTTCTAGGCACATGGATGCAGTTGGCATGTCTTTGATCCATAGTGATTGTGTGAGCAATTGTTCAATCTTGATCTTGTGTTGTAATTTGATTTTTGCAAGTTGATTCATGCAAGTTTTTTTTTGTTGACATTTCTACTTTTCCCCGAACCTCAAGAAAGAGTTTTTACCCTTTTTTATTCTTCTTATTAAATGGAAAATCCTCTTGACAAATCTTGAAAAGCAGATTCACAACATGCCTTGAGTTCACGATACGTCACCACCAAACAACTCCTTTCATCTCTACTCACCAACATGACCTTTTCATCGATTCCTGCATCCAATTTGTTCAAACATGCCAACACATGACCAAGATCAACTACTGGTTTACCCTGCTGATCCACTTGATGAAACACATAATCTCTAAACAACTTGAGGAGATAGCGATCGCCCGTTTCACTCCATTTAGGATCCCTATCGAATTCGGGGCGTTCATTGACGAATCCCAATTTGGTCATGAGGCGTACAAGTCGTCCATTCTCCAACTCACGTGTCAATTCGTTCTCAAGGTAATCGTTGTACAGGTTTGTAGCATCCAGTTCGTATAAAAGTCGACTTCCACACATGGCAGCAACTTCATCCAGCTGTTTGAGTGGATTGGGACGACTTAGCAAGTAAATCAATACACGCCTAAAATCAGAAGAGTAACGCCTTGACACCAACTCCAATGAACGTGGGAGGTTGTGGACTGCTGCAAGTGACCGACATGCAATGGTGAGCAACAATTGGCCAAAATGGATCATGTCTTCTTGTTGAAGTTGTTGGAGGGATTTGGTGGGTTCAAGATGAAGCACGTCGAATACTCCGGTACAAGAGACGCGAATACGATTCTTTGAAGTGAGGAGAATGTTGCTAGCATCATAAACGCGTGCAGCACATCCCATCAAGTGAATGGTCTTGAGCGCACTCAACAACTGAGAAATGTAGGACCACATGACAGGTTCAGGTACCCACGTTTGCTCATTCAATGTCAAGGATGCTGACAATTCATCAGTAGACTGTCCTTGACCTGGCGCAGCACTATCCCATGATAAATCCAATGTACTGATCTCTGTCCTTGTTTCCATGACCGTTTGAGATTCGAGTGGAAGGTGCTTTTCAAACAATGTAAGCGAGAGTGGAAAGTATTCGTAAACAAAAATGACTGAAGTGTCCCCAAACGCCTTTGTGGTAAACACATCGTACAGTGAAACGATGCTGCTATGACGAACACGTTTCCACAATTCAATTGTACCAGCTACTGTAGTCAACTGAGCCACACCGCCCTTGTAATTCTCAATACGCCTGAGGAGATAACATTTTCCATCCAACTTGCTGGTACCAGTGTACAACTTGCTTGTTCCAACACTTAGCATAGTGGCACAAATGGTAGCGTGTCTGACATGAGGATCCCGTACTTGTCTTAGAGTATGATAAATGTGTACTTCATCCACTGCTGCTTGAAGGTGCTGGTGAGGAATCAGACATTTGGTCAATGCTTCACTCTTTTTCTGCAAATCTTCCCTTAAACGATCGGATAGGAAGAATCCATGAACAGTACGCTGTCTTGGAAGGATATTAGGCAAGTGGTGGAGTGGTGTAGCGTATAAATGGTAAAGCAACTAGAGCATACATTAACCCATCAAATGTGCAAATATGTACTGGCTTTGGAGTGGTTAGGACACTTGCCATACCAACTTGCATCACATTTACAGGTTTGGTTGATTTACTGGTGAGTTTTAGTTGAGGTGATGAGGTGCCTGAGGGCACTCGCTTCATTTCCCCTACATTATCAGATTGTGATGAAAAGGCCAGATTGGAAGGTCGAAAGGCAGGGGAAATGACTCGTAATCGTGAAGTCTCTGCAATCAGGGAATTTGTGGACTGTACAGCTCCATTCTACTGAGGATTAGAAAGGGGGGGGGAGATCAAGCACCACATGCAGTTGATGGTGCAGTGGAAACCGAAGCAGGAGGAGGAGGAGGTGGGTGATGAAAGTAACAGCCCTTGTCTTCATACTTGCAGAATCCATAAATGATGACATTGCGACACAGACGCGTGTTGGAATTGGGTGGTTTAGTTGAGGGATCAGTGGCCAATGAGCCAAACTCCTCCATCTTTAGATCAAGAGGCAAAAAGGCAGTCACAATTTGTATTGATGCAGATAAAACATGAGATAAATTCCTCCTCCTACTCCCCCTTCCTACTCCC
>QZWU01000223.1:0-11293 GCA_004114255.1 Acaulopage tetraceros
CGTATGGCCTGCGTGGTGATGGACGGGCATTCCAATGGATTGTTCAACATCACATGTGGCTTGTACTGGGATAGTGACAATCTTATCAGCTTCACATTCGTGTGGATGTCTTGCAACACTGTTACTGCGAGAACGAGCACCAACAAGGAGGGTCTGAACAGTAGGTTGAGTCGTTCCATAATTACCAACGTCATTGTTGATCATTTGACTGGGTACAATTTGACCTTCAGGCAATTTGACATCAATTTGTTCTGCTCCAATGACTGCTGTGGAGGAAGGTGAAATACTGGATGTTTCATCGTGTTCAACGTTGGCGAGTGCGAGACGACGACGAGCGCGTTCACCTGCAACATATTCAATCAAATGCATGAGGAGTGCAGTGATGAGGATGAAGAGAGTTGCCCATGTACCGTAAAGTTCATTGAGGTCATGAAGACAAGGATGTGTGAGGGTTGCAATGGCAGGTGGAAGCATGTGGATGAGAGCAGTGGCAAGGATGACACCTGTACCAAAGTGCTTGCATAGGTTGACGACAAAGTTGCGAATATTGTGGTGGGAATGACCGTGGTGATGTTGCAAACTGTGTCGTGCAAAAAAGAAGGAGCCATAGACGCCGAGAGCAGAAAGGACGAGGATGATGAATATGGAACCAATGTGGAGGGGAAGGTCATAATCCCCTTCTGATGGTGCACCGTGACAGAGTGCATGGAGTTCTTCACTTTCAAGAGCAAGATCATGACCGTGATCACCGCCTGCAAACGCGTAGGATGTAAAGAGTAGTAGTAATGTAGATTGAGTGAGCATCGTGTCTGGATTGTGCGGAAAAGGGGGAAAAACGCAGCAGAGGAGCTTTTTTACATAACCTGCCAACATGGTCCTCAAAAGCCAATATGGTACTCAAATTGACAACGTGGTACTCACCACCATTGACATGTGCCATTCATCTCCCCCTTTGACTCTTTCTACTCCCTGTTACACACACATGACCCCCATTCCACCTCCCAGAAATCTTTTTTCCTCATGTTTCCAGAAATTGTTGATCACATTTTAGATTATTTGCCATTTGATGCTCGGTTTTCCCTTGCCTTGACCTCAAAAACCCTCTCATCCCGTGTCCTGCCTCGTCTATTCGAACACATTTATTTGGAGGCTGAATTCACACCAGCTTCCAATGCTAAATTGTTCAAATTAGTTGTCCTACTCTCCGCTCACCGCAAAACAGTTCGTCACTTTTGCCTTTGCCTTCATGAAACCAAACAATCCACCTTCAAGGCCGTGGGTGAAGAAACGGAGAATCTCACGTTTCAGGTCATGCAACGCATTGCACCCACCATCAAGTCCCTCAAGGTTATTGCACAGTGTGATAAGGATGTTTGGCACTCTGACACCACTTCACTCCTCCCACGCACTTTGTTTCGCATGTCGGATGTCGTACCAGCCAAGGGTAGTGAACACGCCTTTCCTCAGCTGCAATCCATTACTCTAGCAGTGGATAATGATCACATGACCATGGGAAAGAGACATACCGAGTCTGCATTGCGCTCAATCCTTGCTTCTGGAACGCCAAAGCTCAAGTGGATGGATTTGAGTGATGCTGGGGTCATGGTGAACTCTGAGGACTTTACCAGAGTGATGCAAGTCATTCCACCTTCCCTTGACAAGATTATTGTACCTGTCATTATGTGGATTTCGCGGGACTGGGTGAATCAAATGACTGCATTGCAGCAGGAAAGAGGTACGCATACAACCCTCGTACGCCCTGGATCATTCCCATTGATCCGAGAATGATGCAACATGTGTTTATAAAAGTGGCCTTTTGAACTTTGCCTGTACAAATACTCGATCAAACTTGATTTCCCGCTTTCGATTCACCACTTGTGCAAACACATAGCGCGCCTCTTCAACTACTTCAAATCCAGCGCGTGTAAACACATCTGTCAATACCTCCAAACTGAAATAGTAAGCCATGGTACCATCTGACCTTACATACAAATTATCCTCCATCTTGTGGCCTGGTTTGAATCGCAGTTGAGCTTGATCATAGAGCCCATAGTCACGAACCACCATTACACCCCCAGGCTTCATCACTTTAATCACATTCTGTAACGCTTGCACCATCTTTTCAGGTGGGAGTGCCGATAGTACAAATATCGCAGATACCAATTGAACACTGTCGAGTGGAATGGTCTTTGACAGGTCATCTTGCGTCAAATCACATACAAAGGCACAGCATTTGGATGCATCGTACTCGTCACGCGTCTTTACAAATTCGATTGCACGTGGAGAAAAGTCGCAGGCGTACATGAAGAGTCGATCATTGCGTTCTAATACTGGAAAGACAAAGTTGCCAACGCCACAACCAATTTCCAATGCGACAATCTACACGCGTCAGTGGCTGAAGGATCTGATTTACCTTGTCTTGATCTGATCCATACGTAGAGCTGAATTCCTCAAATTCCCTATCAATCCAATGTCTATCTTTGAAGAAATTGGTCGTGTTGCGCTTATAAAATATATCCCTATGCAATTAAAAGCAAACAGTTGACGCGTGTACCAGTTACGTGCTGCTTCATCCCTGTACTTGGTGTTATAAAATGGTGCAACCGTCTTGTCATCCTGAGCCAGGATGGTCTTGGCAAGGTTAATCTTGTCCTCATCCATCAACCAATAAGATTGTTTTTCTAAAAACAGAGTTTGCACCACAAAAAGAGAGACTCTTCTGTCCCACTCCAACCTTTCTCCACGCACACACAAACCTAACCATGTTTCTCAAGCACAACATCACCATCGAGTACAAGGCAATTTTCGTAACAGATTACCAAAAGAAAGCATGCGGCAAAACTGAAATTGTCAAAGCAGGAACATTAGCAACTCCACAATGGTTTCCTACAATCGTCAAATGGTTTTGTCGGAATTACGACCTCATCGACAAACAAAAGTACGGATTGGGAGTATTTACATTAGCAACCAAACCAGAATTAGTGGCCATGTTACCACAACTACCGCCTCACACTGCCGAACGTCCAAACTGGGCCAACTGCAAAGTACGTGGGTCACATAGGGTTATTGGAGCATGCTGGAATGATACCAACTTTGTACTGGTGTGGGGAAACAGTACAGCAAGTTACAAATGGATGTGGCAGACTGCAGCAGAGCACGGGAACTTTCCTTATTTCACTCTTGGTTGCGTACTTCTCAAGGAAAGGAAGAGTAAGGTTAGGTCATATGTAGAGATGTTGTCCTCAGATGATACGGTGGTTAAATATGCTGATTGTAGGCATTTGAACACAAGAATAATCTATTGTTGATAAAAACTGTTGTGAGAAATTGCAAAGTGATGGAAACGGACTGCGTTTCGACCTCTACCTCCACGAAGGATGTCCCGCGTATGTCTCATCACCACACACACCACATCATCAACAACACACATGCATCCATCACGTTATTGCATCCATCCATCCAAGTGTAATGATGGCGAGTATGGAGATTGGAACCAGTGTTCAGATTACAATTGATGATGTTTGAATGTACACCATGAATCATACTGGAATCCACGTTGTCACGCGTAGAATCACCCTCGATCCTCATTCCAACCTCTCATCCCATTCCCTCATTCCTCAATTCACGTACTAATTCCCCTCCCCTAGTTCCAAGAGTATGCCGTCGTAGGCCGCAAGCTTCCATCAGCAAAGGAACCCTTCCCACGCCTTTACCGCATGCGTCTCTTTGCCCCAAACACCGTCGTTGCAAAGTCTCGCTTCTGGTACTTTTTGCGTAAACTCAAGAAGGTCAAGAAGGCAGCCGGTGAAATCGTTTCCTTCAACCAAGTTCATGAAAAGAAGCCTGAACAAATCAAGATTTTTGGCATCTGGATCCGTTATGATTCTCGTTCTGGTACGCACAACATGTACAAGGAATACCGTGAAATGAGCAGATGTGAGGCTGTGGAAGCTTGTTACCAGGATATGGCTTCTCGTCACCGTGCTCGTTTCCGATCTATTCAGATTATCAGAGTTGCTGAAGTTAAGCCTGAAGATGCTCGTCGTCCATACATTAAGCAACTTTTGGTTCCTGGACTCAAGTTCCCATTGCCCCATCGTGTCCACCGTCCTGCTAGCAAGAGACATCGTTCCATCTTCCTTGCCAAGCGTCCATCTACCTTCCTTTAAATGTGTGTGGAAATACAGACTGATGGAATGTGCGCTTTTTATTGACTATTTGCAATTTTATCCTTGTATTGATTGATGTTATCCCATGTGAGGATGACCAATTGTCGCTTTGTAAGTGAGTTTTTGGAGAGAGGACAAGTGTTTTTAGGCTCACCTGTGGTCAAACACCTCACCCAACTAGTGTAACCCATCACATGACCATAAGGCGAAATGGCTGGTTTGATAATTGGTTCAAGGGTGATTGGGTCAATGAATCCAGGCAGTGGATTGTCAGGGTCTGTGTTTGAAGTGTTGTTGATGGCCTCTTGCAATACTTGACAGTCTTCACTCGTTGGTTCTACCCCACTACTACCATTACCATAGAGCGCACGAGATCTCTTGGTGGTAGCATAAGAACGTTGCATGTACGTCCCACTATCATCCTCTTCATCCCACAAATGTTCCTCATTCCCATCACTTTCATCATCATCAGAGGCCGCCTTTTTAGTCTTGCGCTTCCTCTTCCCAACAGTCCGCCCACCACTTGCATTCTCTTCCACTTCCACTAAAATAGAATTGTTTCCCTTCCTGCAATGCGTACGAATAGTCTTGACAGTCTTTCCATCCTGAGTCTTCTTATCGAATAAATAGTGAGCTTTGCCCTTTTCATCCAAATAGTAATTCTCATCTTGGTGCTCATGATTCTCAATCAACCTTCTATAAAAGTTGGAGCACTGGTAACCCACACGCCCAGGTATCGTCATGCTAAAGATGCCCCATTGACCATTAGCACCACCCAATTCTTCCAATCGGTCAAAAAACATTTTACGCTCCTCTTGACTCCAATTCCCAGTCTTTTGTACATCTCCAGGTGCATTGAACCTATAATAATAACTATTTGGATTCTTGTCAATCATCTTGTAGGACTTGATACGTGCTTCTGACCACCCAGCCTTTGATGGGTTGGATTCAATCTGCGACAGAGCATCTTCCAATTTGAGCCTACTGACACGATGTTGCTTACGACGTGTTTCATCCATTTCAAGGCGTCTGGCAAGCACAGGTCTTTTTTTGACAACAACAGCTTCCTCCGTCTTTGCTTTGGGTACAATCTCGTACTTGCATGCCACTTCCTTTCTAATACTGAGCAATGTGTAGGGATCCGTCAGCAGTACAATGGCTTCCTCTTCATCCTGGTTACACCTTTCTAATATACATTCCACTTCTTCATCCGTTACTTCTTCAAAGACTTGTCGGACACGCTCTGCTTTGCGTTTCAATTGTTTCTTGCGCAATTCAGCCACTTGTTGTTGGTGTTGAGAGACGCGCTGCTGAATGATTTCCATTTCAGCTTCGGTTACCTCTTCACTAAACATGCTGCCTTCTTTACGTGGTGCGAGGGGTTCCAATGGAGGAGGTGTACTAGTGGAATGTGACAATGTGACAACAAAAGCATTACTCGACAATTGTGTCTTCTTCCACCAATTGGACATGATCAGGGACATCATCTCTGCCATAAATGGGTTTGCCAGTTGCCAATCGTGCAAGTAGTTGATCCTATCACGGTGATTAGACCATCATGGAACCAAAATGTACCCTCATGCAAGTTGAATGGGGATTAGATGTGCTAGAATCCACCAGAGCTGTCAGTAATGGTCCATCTCCCTTGATCATGTCTGCGAAAAAAGGAAGAGAGAGAAAATTTTCACCATTGATGGTGGTCATGTGTACATTTTACTCTTTATCCACATCCAAACCGCGTACATCCCACACTGGTCGATTGGAATTCGCGTTTTCCTTTACTGCTGCTAGTATTTTCTCATTCCTGGCTCTGAGGGCTTCTTGACGACGTTTGTATTCTGCTTTTGCGTGTGGTGGTAATGACTAGCAGTGGATTAAAGGGGAAAATGTGAGAGGGATGTGCTTCGTAAATCTCTTGAGACGAGGGCGTTAGTTTGGTGTACATCCATACTCCACTGCCAATCACTGCTCCTGAAAACAAAAGGCCCTTGATGTAGCGAGTTGAAAGTGTCATTTTTTTGAAAAGGAAGTGATTTTCTCTTGGGGTTATTCTGTACTCAGATGTGTCTGTGCAAGGACACTACTAAAGATTGCAAGTTTGACCTGTTCTAGCTACTTTGAGAGATTTTAGTATAGAATAATATTATAATTGAATAGCTATAGTCTAAGAAGATAGCGTAAACAATTGAACTTTGAAAGATATCTGATTTTATAGTAATAAATAAATACTATTTAAAAAGTTGATGAAATTCAACTCTGAAATAAATCTACTATTCAATACTATTTACTGGAAATGTACCATCTTAGTGAATGAGTGAATGAGATAGCCTTTTGCATAATCAAAGTAATACTAAAACTTTCAGCTAATTCTAGCCTCCACTCATGAACTATACCATCTGAATGAACTGAATAAAAGTGATATGGATCTGTTGGAAGAGGCGCAATGAGCAAAATATAACTACAGCCCATTGGTTTGAATATTTGCCTTTGATTGGTTTGCAGATTCCACAGCCTTAAAGCACCAACATCCCAATCAAGCAGCCATTCACCATGCTCACCCATCAAGATGAATCGATCCATATCCAACCAAGGTCCTTGCATTACAGTCCATATCCTCACAATCTTCCATTTGATCAAATCCCAAACATGAAATCCACCTGCTGATCTGTCAACAAATACGATGTAACGCCCACCAAAGCACTTTGAGACTTGTATGACCAAGGGAAAATCTAATTTGGTTTCCTGAACCAGCTCGACTGTATGGAATGATTCAATGGAGCATTTCCAAATCCGCAATGATGAATACTTTCCAATAACCACGACCACAGTCGTCTCGTCCACCACAAAGAGTCGCCTGACATGTGAACGATCAGGTAGGACGAAACGTTCAGAAAGAGGCCGACCAGTCTTGCTGAACACTTGCAAGTACCAGTTCAGCCTGGAAGTCGCTGCAGCACATACCATGCGCCTGCCACAAGGAAACCATGCAATCTGTATAATGCGTCGTAGTATCTTTCCATCATTCCAAGGCATCAGACATTTGGACTGGCCACTCTATGCGAATAAATCATTGACAAACAAGTACAGTACATTCGGTGTCCATTTAAACAGTCCACTCCCTTCAAGGAAAATTGCAAGTAAATGCTCGGATGGATGCCAGGCCATAGTACAGATACCGTTCATTTGAAATTCAGCTACATGCTCCCACGTCTATTTGTATAAGGCCAAAACAAAAGATTGATGCTTTAGTGCACCTGATCCGAGAGAGATGTTGATCTGTTCCACTCGAGTACGTGACTGCAAGATACCTCCCATCAAATGAACAAGACGCGTTTCTTTCCCAATTGCTTTCTGATCTAATGGTCACATTTCGTTGATAAATCAATTCCATAAAAATTTTTTTAGAGTTGTCAACATAATTTATTGAGGCTCAGTCCCAAGTAGCCCTAGACTTTGGTAGTCTTTTTAATAGAAAAGATCTGCTTCAGGGATTGAATAGAAGGGCTAGCCTTTTGCAATAGTGCCTTGATACGATCTTCCCTAGCAATCGAGTTTGTATACATTTCAGCAGACACAAACTGCCACTCATGTACTGCACCATCCACATGAACCGAATAAAAATGATATGGATTTTCCTGAAAGGGTGCAATGAGAAGAATGTCATCATAACCGTCTAGGTTGAATGTATGCCATTGATTACTTTGCAGGCTCCACAGCCGCAAATTACCCAATGCCCAATCCAATAGCAAGTCACCACCCCTGCCAATCAACATAAATTCCTCCATATTCAATTTGTACCCAGGCGGATTGGATTGTGTCCGAACAACCCTCCATCCAACCACATCCCAAATATAACATTCACCAGCACGTTTGTTGACAAATACCAAATACCGTCCACAAAAGCACTTTGAAACCTGCGTACCTGTCAGAAAATCTCCTGAATTGATCACATGAACCAACCTCAGCGTATTAAAGTATTCAAGAGCACATTTCCAGAGTTGCAGTGCTGAAAAGTGCTCAATGAACATCACAACAGTATCCTTTCCAACCACGACAAGCTGTCTTACAAATGAGCAGTCTAAAATGGTGTACCCTGGCGAAAGAGGTCGGCCAGTTTTGCTAAACACTTCCAAACTCCATTGAGTTGTTGATGCAAGCACGGCACACACTACACGCTTGCCACAAGGAAATCAAGCGACCTTTCCAAAGGCCAAAAGCCTGTTAGCTTCGCTCATTGGTACTAGACACCGCAGTTGACTGCCACAGCTTGGTGACCATTTAAATAACCCTCGTTCTTTGAGGGAAAACACAACCAGGTGCTCGGAAGGATGCCGTGCCATTGAACCAATATCGTTCATATAGAAAGTAACCACATTTTCCCACATCTAATCGCAAATCAGGTACAAGGTTCAAGAAAAACGTGCATCTGTGCGCACAATGAAACAGAGATGATGTCCTGCTTGAATCAAATACACAATTGCAAGATATTTCCCGTCATATGAACAAGACGCGTTCCTTTCCCAATTGACATTTCTTCCCAAACCAACTGCTCCTTTCTGCAAGTGAATTAATTCCATAAAAAAGATTTTCCCATGTCCTCCAATTCTGCAATTTTCGTCCATGCCAACGTTTCCCAGCCACTGGCCCACTACATTTCCAACATTTCTAAACAGTCTATTGACAAGCATGGTAAATTCCTAGTTGCAGTCTCTGGTGGATCACTCCCATCCCTCCTCAAGCCACTGATCAATGACACTTCAATCGACTGGTCATGCTGGCACGTCTTTTTCTCTGATGAACGCTGTGTCCCCCTTGACCATCCAGACTCCAACTACAATCTCCTCCGTCAAGAATTACTCGCCCATGTCTCTATCCCTTCTGACCAAATTCATACAATCAACCCAGAACTCGTTGATTCTCCTGAAGAAGCAGCAGAGTCCTACATGGATGATATCCTACGAGTCTTTGCATCCCGTGAAGCCGTCAAATTCCCTGTATTTGACTTGATTCTCCTTGGACTTGGTCCTGATGGTCACACTTGTTCACTCTTTCCAGGCCACGAGTTGTTGAATGAACATGAGAGTTGGGTTGCTTCACTTACGGACAGTCCAAAGCCACCACCAGCACGGATTACGCTCACTTTTCCTGTATTGAACCATGCTCATCATGTTGCATTTGTATGTACAGGGGCAGGAAAGCAAGATGCCCTTCATAGAATATTGGATTTGAAGGATAAGCAACTTCCTGGTGCACTTGTTCATCCTGTGCATGGTGGCGATGTGGTGTGGTTTTTAGATGAATCTGCGGCTAAAGGTGTACAGAGTGTAGCTAAACAACAGTACAAGATGTAGGAGAGTTTAGTTGATTGGATAATTGAATGAACTGGGTTGTTGTAAGATGTTGGGGGCGGTCCATTGGGTTGATTTCACACAATTGGAGGGATTGAATGAGGTTTGGGTAGCCTTTGAGGTTGGAAATGGCTTTACGGCGATGTTGAAAGGCACGTTGAACAAGTTGACTGAAATGTGAAAAGGACTGTGGGAGGAGTAAGGGCTTTACATGGCATTGAACGACTCCTGCGTCCACTTTTGGTTGAGGCACAAAGACGCGTGCCGGTACAGTGTAGAGGTACTTTGCCTCACAAATGGACTGAACCATGACACTGAGGCGACTTCGATGCAATGTGTTGTGTGGTGCCACGATGCGTTGAGCCACTTCCTTTTGAAACATGAGGGTAAAAGTAATGTCCTCTATGCCCTTGAAGATGCCTTGGTTGGTTGCTGTGTCCTCTATCCATCCCATCAAGAGACGAGTGGCTACCTGAAAAGGCAGATTGCCAATGACATGTAGTGCCTTGGGTGGATCAGACCACAACTGCTGTAGGTGTAGAGCATCCTGGTAGATAACCTAGGAGTGTGTGAGAGCACTGACAAGGTAGGAGGAGCGACCTCCAAGCGGTTAGGCGAATAGTCTTCCTTCACCCCCTATAGACTGTGTCATTTATCCACCAGAAAGACTTGCTGTGAGAAGTGGTGCAAATCTCGCGTCTTTTTCAACCACCAGGAGTCTTTCAGCACCTGCATCCAACAGGGAACGCGTCAACAGTCCAGGTCCAGGTCCAATTTCCATCACTTGATGACGTGGCTCAATACATGCCAACCTCACAATCTTGTCTACCATAATCAACAGCACTACAGCACATCACAGCCTCACCTGTCACATTCTTGTCAAATATAAAGTTTTGGCCCAATCGTTTGTTGGCCATGATCCCATGCACCCTCAACACATTTTGAATCGAGCTCATGAAAAATTAATTTCCTTTTCCACACGCGACATGAACGTACTGGTGATTGGATCAGGTGGACGCGAACATGCACTCGTACAATCCCTCCTCCAGTCCAAATCGGTTGATCAAATCTACATTACACCAGGGAATGGTGGAACTGCTCACATTACCACTCTGGACATTTCTTCAAACGATATCCCACGCCTCGTCCAATTCGCACAGGATCATAACGTGACTTTGGCCATTCCAGGCCCAGAACAACCACTCGTAGATGGAATCGAAGAAGCTTTTCGCAAGGTTGGTGTCTATTGTTTTGGTCCAAGTGCACAAGCTGCTCGCATTGAAGGTTCCAAGGCATTTTCAAAGGACTTTATGGCACGTCATGGCATTCCAACTGCTGCATACAAAGTGTTTACAGTCTACGAGGAAGCAAAGTCTTACATTGAACAGGTTGAGCACAAGGTTGTCATCAAAGCATCTGGTTTAGCAGCTGGAAAGGGTGTCATTTTACCCGAGACCAAGCAAGAAGCACTTGAAACTGCAAGGCAGGTTCTTCAAGATGGATTATTTGGTGATGCAGGTCGTGAAATGATTGTTGAAGAATTTATTCAAGGTGAAGAAATCTCTGTGCTTGCCTTTTCAGATGGATATACAGTTATTCCACTCTTACCAGCTCAAGACCACAAGCGTGCATTCGATGGCGATGTTGGACCAAATACTGGTGGAATGGGATGTTATGCACCTGCACCAATTGCAACAACTGATATCATGGCACAAATCATGACAAGAGTATTGAAACCATGTGTGGATGGAATGAGACGTGATGGATTCCCCTTTG
>QZWU01000224.1:0-11287 GCA_004114255.1 Acaulopage tetraceros
CAGTGGGATTGTCCATACATTATGCCTTTTAAATGCAGTCACAAACGTTTTGTTTACAATTTTTTGATGGAAGAAATAATTTACCATCATTTGCTTCAATACTTGGAACCACTGTATTTGATACGACTAAGAGGAACGTGTAGATGGATGTGTGGATTGGTTGACGCGTATCTTTGTAATCGATTACTCGTCAATTTCATAATGCCTGATGATTCTGTTATGGATGTTCTTCAGACCTGGTGCAAAAAGTTTTGTCATGTGTGCAAACAGCGGATTCGTCGTGCATCCACCGCCCATATCCACCCAATCCGCCTCATCCTGATTTGCGAGATGTGTGCAGAAATGGAATCCTATAGAGTGGTGGGAAGGGAATGTTTGGTACAGAAGGGTCTGATTGATGAGCACAATGATTTCATGTATGCATCTACCATGGGCCAAGTGTACAATGGTGAGGGAATAGCGAGTTGGTGGTTGGAAAAGGAGGTTGAACGGGTTGCAGCTGTCAAGCAGGACATTGGAGCAGACTATTCCAATTGGATCAAGGAGACGCGACTGCAGCAATTGAAACACGTTGAACCCTTCCTGAAAGTACGAGAAGGCTATGGACTGTGGAAAGTAATGGATGAGTCGGTACATCAAGTGTGTTTGCAGGTTCTGTGGACTCGACATCAAGTGACCATTTTGTTTCAGTATATCAAAGTAGTACATCCTGTGCAAAGGTTAATGGCAGCACCCATAACTGCGGACAAGCACTACATTGTCCACAAGCACCCTCGTACCCCTGAAACCATGGCAACCATCATGCAAGAACACTTGGACTATCTCTACACTCAATTCACTCTACACAAATCGACACTACTCACTGCACTCCTCAGTACACTTGCCAATTATCCCATCAAACGCTTGCGTGTCTCTGAAACCACCATCCAGCATGACAGCAATCTTCAAAAGTGGATTATTGTCCTCCTCATCATCTCACTTGTCCACTATCCACCCCAACAAGATTACCTTCAAGGCTGGCATCATTCCCCTCAAAAGATGTGGCTACAGCTCAGTGACCTTCTTCTTCAACACTCTCACCTCCCACCCACTTGGTCTGCCATTGAACAGTTTATTCAGGCTTGCCCAATACTTTAAGCAATGGTTGTGCAAACTTGTTTACTCCACGCACTTTGGTCTTGTGCACTTGAACCTTGATGGATGGTAATTTTGCTTGCTGTGCCACCCACAACCACCCACTATCAGCTTCGTTCGTGTACCATTGACCATCAGCCTCATCAAAGTACACATGAATGGGAGCGAGGTGAATGCTATGCTGTGAGGAGTGAATGATCATTGCTATTCTAGCCAATGGAGCAGTATTTTGAATTAAAGGCGATGAGTAGTAGATGGCGTTGGGGTTCAAGAACATTATGGGGGGGGTGGGAATGAGGAGAGAGGGGAGCGAGGGGAGGAGAAGAGTGACAGCTGTGGCCTTAACTGCCGCCAACCAAGTTGACAGGTGTGAATTGTGGCAGGTCACCGTTGCCACCTGCATTCCCTGGTCTCACGTGCTCACCTGTCACACCAGCAGTGGTCATGGCAGGCGCTTCTTCACGCTGAGCAATTCTCCATCTCTTGATGAACCAATAAATACAACATGAACTGGTAAATAATCCAATGAGGATAAACGGGATGAGTGTCAGGCATCCACCAATCAAGTCACATGGTGAAGTCGATGTGGTGATACCTCCTCCTGTAGATTGACAGCTGACCAGTTGAAGCAGGAACAATTGTAATGAAATCATCAAGAGAGAGAAGATGACGAAACATCACACAGAGGACCGCACCTCATAGGGAGGAGGCCCCATCCTTCCTACCATTTCCTGCCTCCATAACCTCCTTGTCCTCCACCGTCTCCACAATATATACAAAATAGATGCAATGACTGTACATGACAAGAATAATGCTAAATATGGAATTGCAGTACGAAGATTTTGCTTGATTGTAATGGAAATGCTGTCGTTGAATTGAAGTAGGATTGCAATGCAAATGAAGAGAACGAGAGTTATGGCTACACCAATTGGATAGGTGAATGCACGCCAAGTGAATGGGTCGATTGTGGTATAGCGAGGAGGATCATCCATGAAAAAACTTTCTAAATTTGGAATGGAGATTCTCATCAAGCCAATTGGGATGAGATTGCACATTACTCAAGAGATGACATTATTGCAGGTCAAGGGATTGATTACAAAAGGTCAAAAGGAGGTGGATTCCGTGCGTCTGATCCACAAGGGTCGAATTCTCTCACCAGATGATGCATACATGTCCACATTTTCATTATGTAATGGAGATGCACTGTTTGTATCCTTTATCAAACCATCTGCAGCACCCCCACCTCTTGCCAACACCTCACAATTCAACGTCTCATCCCCACCAGCTGATTTCGCATCATCGCAATTCATGCAAAACCTGTTATTATCCAATCCAAGAATGAAGAAGCTTGCACAGGATAGTCCAGAGATTGCCAATATGCTAAGTGATCCCGAAACCCTACGTCAAACATTACGTACAACCAGCAATCCAGAATTAATGAAGGAACAAATGAGAAATGTGGATCGGGCATTGTCTAATATTGAAGCTACACCTGGTGGTATGAAGTATTTGAGACAAATGTACAATAATTATCAATCGCCATTGGAGGAAGCAGGAAGGTTGGATGATCAAGAGACGGAGGAGTTGAGTAAGCAGATGGCTGCAATGTTGGGAGTGACGCCAGTGACCAAGGACAAGTTGAATGACAAGGCACTACCTAATCCATGGAGCAAGCGACCTACTGGAATGCCTGGATTCTCACCATTTATCAGTATTGCTGCCCCTGCTACAACAGTATCATTGCCTACTCCTGCTATTACAGTACCACCATCACATCCCACTGCTGCCATTCCTGCACCTTTACCCACTGCAACAGCCACTGTCCCAAGTGAAAGGTTCAGGGATGAATTGGAACAATTAGAGGCAATGGGCTTTACTGATTCTGAAAAGAACATTAGAGCACTAACCTTGACTGGTGGAAATGTTCAAGGTGCAATTGAATGGCTTCTAAGATCTTAATAATCATCAGAAATACACGATAGTATTCATCATGCTCAACCAAAAAAAGTGGTTAAGCACCCCAGATTACTAAAAATTTCATCACTTGATTATTTTAGAAAAGAAAAGGTAAGCAACGCAGTCTGACTCTGACTCTCCCACAACCCTCCCCCCCTTCAGCCATGACTTGCAGCCAAACTCTTGTCACCCTCCTTTTCATCCTCAAAAGGTTCATCTCTGGTAATTTTGACAAGAGTGGATTAGCAGGTAAATGGCCTTTGATGATCAACTTGGGGAATTAACACTTGATGACGCAATTTCAGTGCGAATGTCGAGTACCTGTCTCTCCACACACTCCCATCTGACGAAATCATGAAAACATCAACATCCAAGCCACCTGGACCAACATTGCTCACGTCCATTACCATCATCATCCTCTCATTGTTGCTCATTGCATGCTCCATCTGTTTGGGATTAGCTTTGACTACACTCGATCCCTCTGATTCCTCTGTCCTTTGGTTCCTTGCAATCAAAGTATGTCCATTTTTACTAGGAATTGAAATAGTTGGCATTCTATTATTATTGCACAAAGAGATTATTAAAAGACGCGTCTGGAGACAAGAAGAGAAGGAGAATGGGCGGTATCGTGTGGTGTATGGGTCACTTCCACCTCCACCCTATACAGAATAAATGAGGAGGGTGGTGATTATGCACTAGTATCACTGTCTTGGTGATGAAAGTATTCGCCCAGGATGTTCATGGCACTTTGGCGTAGACTCTTTCGTTTAGCTTGTTGCACTGTTTCTGGCAAGTCATCTGCTACAGCCTGCAATTCAATTTCTTCCACACCCTCCACACTATCAGCACCCTCTACACGTTTTCGAATGGGAGGAGGTGCAGGCCTCCTCAGCTCTTCTTCCTCTTCTTCCTCCTCCTCCAATTCATCATCACTTTCATCTGCACCAATCCTCACAGTCGTCTGTCCATTGACTGGCACCACACTTTGCCTCTGCTGCTGCAACATTTCCTCCACAATTCCATCCCTAATCTTTCTCTTCATCTCTTCCCGTTCCTTCCTCATCTTTTGAATAAATACCCGTCGTTTCCTTCTAATCAAGATTCCACCACCACAAATACAAGAAATGAGAATGACACCACCTACGATTGGCATTGCATGTGGCCATGCGAATCCTTTTGAATTGGGTGGTTTGACGACGATTGCAATTACTATTGTACCAATCATGATGAGAAGGCCAATTAGTGGAATGAGCCAAAGGTATCCAGGTCCAGGGATTTTCTCACCTCTTCTACGTCGTCGATGTGGTTTTTGTGATGGTCGTGGCTGTTGTTGAGGTTGTGGTTGATCCAAGTGATGGAGAGTGTCTAAAACATGAATTGTGGAATCCATTAAAAAATCTGTATAGAAAAAGGTGCAACTTCAGACGGCGGTCTGCCTCGCACGGGATTAGCGGGGCAGGGGGAGGTCAGCGGTCCGTGTAGGGAGGTGGGGGTTCAACCTGTTGGTATGCGGGTAAAATGGCTGGTGATTCCTGTGGAGGTTGCAGTTCATAGGCGGTCGTGGTGGGTGGATTGGATGTTGTGCGTCGACGTATATACATGCCTAGTAGAACAAGAAGTCCAATACCTGCCATGGATGCAAGTAGGATGGCAATAACTGTAATTGTAGATGATGAAGGGGAATCGGATAATGATGCATTGGAAGAGGATGGAAAAGGTGGGTTGGCGGGAATGTTGCCTCCTGTTGGTATAATGATTGAGTGTATTAGTGATGTGGTGGTTGGTGTAGAACGTACAGAAGTGGACATTGTTGGAATCGTGGACATGCTAAAAAAAACTTTTTTTTTGTTTACATTTTGCAGATTATCCTCATGTTTTCTCAACAATTACACATTTCGCGTCCCAATCCCTTCAACATTTGGGAGGCTAAATATTCACCAGATGGATCATGTCTTGCCGTATCCACAGAAGACAATCTCGTCATTATTTACAACACTGAAACTTTTCAACCCATCCATTCACTCAGTCACAACTATACTGTTTTCAGTATTTCTTGGAACCCAACCCTTCCTTCCCTCCTCCTCACTCATGACAGACATGGCATTTACCTGTGGAATACGCTTACAGGTCACCTCGATTACTATGAAGAATTATTATGGGTATCTACGTTGGAATGGTTGGCTGGTGGCCAATTGTACATTATGGCAGTGATGAATGGCAATTTAATGGTACGGACGCGTCATCATCGGATTTTGAATGCAGTCAACATGGATGCATTGTGGAATCAACGTGTTTACGAAATTCTTCCACTGTCCAATGGAGAATTCCTTGCCATTTCTCATCATTCAGTTACTCGATACTTTTCTATTTGGTGTTTCAAGTTGGAATATTTTAATGAATTGACCATGGTGTGGGAATTGCATGGCAACAGACGCTTTTCAAGGCCTTCTCTTCCATTTCAAGGTCGATATATACTGTTTACAAGTACAGAAAGTAAACATGTGGATTGTTGGGATACTGTGGACAAGTGCATCGTCAAAAGGTTCAAAGGATCAAGTGGTCACCGTGGATTCTGTAAATGTGCTTGGTTAACTCCCACTACCATCCTTGCAGGTGATGGTAAACGAGTCAATGTGTACGATACATCAAGTGGTACTCTATTGACTCAATTGCAGGGACATACACAACGTGTCAATGGCATTGTGGTCCATCCTCACAAATCAACAGAATTTGTCACGTACAGTAAGGATGGAACCTTCATTGTATGGCACCATCAAGTTTCCCACTAGATCCTAATAAATACTCTGTGGCATGTGCAACATTTCCATTGGTGGATTGTAGTGCTTGTTCCACTTGTCGTGGTTCAAATCCCATTGAAAGCAGATTTTTAGCACCTTGTTCATAGCGTACGGGTGAATGTGTGACCGACACAGGTGTGGATGCATGACGTACATGCTTTGGATGGCGTGGTACATTGTGCATATCATCAATTTGAAGGTTGGCTAGTTGGTCGTGCAGACGAGTTGGTAAGAGTGGTTGACCAAGTCCAGGTGCTCGCAGGAATTTCTCACGATCTATCCTGGCTTGAATGGCTTCTAATCGTGCTAATCGGTTGGCTTGATCTACTTGGAATGAGGCCACTTGTGCCTTGATGGAATGTTCTAGAGTGACATTGCAAGTTGGTAACTGTGTTAATTGTGACTGTAGACTAGGTGACAGGGCGTAGAGTGCACGATCATCCAGTGGCGGTGGTGGTGGCGCTGTACATTTTGGTAGAATCCTGACGGGGACACTTGCAATCATGTCATAATTGACTTGCACGTCATCAATTGTATGCATTTCAAAAAGATCTGAAATGTAACGTCATCCGAGTCCTGGGCTCATGTCTAATCGTCCTTTTCTCCTCTTTGCCCTTTTTAGCATTATCGTGATTGGCCTATTCGTTCTCTTACCACATTACTCTACATCCAATTCAATTGTACAAAATATGGAAACCATTCAACAATTAGGCTTTGATTATCAACATTTAAAGGAAATCAAAGGGCACTTTAGTGATGCACCAGGTGAGTTCAATGCTGAAGTAGATGGATATGGTGGACGCAAACATACCATCATGAAGGAATTGGGAGTCAAGTTGGGTCAGCCTGGTGAAGCTTCTCAAAATATTATCATGCATATGGGGAAACCAGACTCGATTCAGCCTACCATTGACCAAGGAGGCATTCAAGGGATGCCAGGGCCTGTGGTGCCTGAAGGTGGTGCAAGTGTAAAGGGCGAAGGAACGTTTTACATGATTTACAAGTGGAGAGGAATGCACGATTATTTGTGGTTCCAAGTGGATTCAGTCACGAGCAAGGTTGTATCCAGTGGTTGGTACTATGCTGGCGAGTGATGGGGAAAGTATGGTGCAAGTGGCGTGGGAATTCGAGTCACATGGAATGACGCAATACACAATTACAAATACCCCCCTACACTTTCCCTCATCCTTTCTCCCTTGCATCTCTCCCCCCCCCATGAATCTCCAATCCACTATCCAATTAAACTCTGGCCACACTATTCCTGCCCTTGGTTTAGGCGTCTTTCGTGCCTCACCAGGTCAATCCACTTACAATGCAGTCAAATGGGCACTTGAAGCAGGATACAGGCATATTGACACTGCAGCCTTTTACCAAAACGAAGCAGATGTAGGCAAGGCCATCAAGGATTCTGGACTCCCAAGGTCGGAGCTCTACATTACTACAAAACTATGGGAATCTGATCAGGGAGAGACAGAAGCAGAAGCTGCATTCAATATTTCCTTGGGGAAATTGGGATTGGATTATATTGACTTGTATCTCTTGCATTCTCCTCAACCAAAAGATAAGCGACAGGGATCATGGAAGGCGTTGATCAAATTGCAGGGTCAGGGT
This sequence comes from Acaulopage tetraceros, assembly GCA_004114255.1. Classification (NCBI taxonomy): domain Eukaryota; kingdom Fungi; phylum Zoopagomycota; class Zoopagomycetes; order Zoopagales; family Zoopagaceae; genus Acaulopage; species Acaulopage tetraceros. The sequence goes on from QZWU01000224.1 coordinate 7,500, forward strand.
AAGATCAAGAGTATTGGAGTGAGCAATTTTGGGATTCATCACCTAAAAGAGTTCCTTGAGGTGTTTCCTGACCATCCTCCTGCTGTAAATCAGATTGAAGTGCATCCATGGCTTGGTCGTGGTGAATTGGTGCAGTACTGTAAAGAACATGGGATTGTCGTGGAAGCCTATTCGCCTCTTGTCAAGGCAAGAAAGAAGGATGATGCTACACTTGGTGCACTTGCTGACAAGTATGGAGTCTCATGGGCACAAGTATTGATTCGATGGAGTCTTCAAAAGGGATACGTGGTGATTCCAAAGAGTGAAAAGAAGGAAAGGATTGTCAGTAATGCTGATGTGTATGGATGGGAATTGGAAGTGGATGATGTGAGCAAATTGGACAGTTTGGATGAGTACTTTACTACTGGCTGGGACCCTACGACTGAGGACTAGCTGTTGACTGGTGAGAGAATAAAATCAATCCTTCGAGTCTTACAGTATCTCCATGTCCGCAGAGTCCTCCACAGAGTCCCACAGTCTGACGGTGTGATCATCACTAGCAGATGCAAACTGATGCAGGTTATATGGATTCCAACTAATGCAATTCACAGTACTCGTATGGCCTTTGAGTACAGCAACAGGATTCCCAGATTCCCTATTCCAAATATAAACACAATCATCCTCACTTCCACTAACAATAAACCTTCCATCCAATCCACCAAAACAAGATCGAATAATGAATCTGCCTTGTGAATGTCCACTAAACTTGCGAATCAATTTATGTTGTGAAATGTCCCAAAGTACAACTTGTTGTTGATCTCCATTGTTGTAGAGAAGAGTATTGCCATCTGTATCCACACATGTCAGTGATCCTGATTCAGCGAGTACAATGTGGCTGGTATAATCCATCAAGTTGTAGGATTTAATGGTACGAGCGTCACAGAGTGCATAGAGGGTCGTGCCAGTGAGATTGAGTGACATGTCAGAGATGCGATCACCATGCCATCGATGCAGTACCGTCCCATCTTTGCTCCATAGATAAAGAACCTTGTCCAGGCCACCTGTAACAAATCTTTTGCCATCAGGTAACCATACGCATGAAGTGACTGCTTCATTGTGTTTGGAATAGACGCGACTGCATTCTCCTGTTAGCATATTCCACAGGCGTACTGTAAAATCATTGCTGCATGTCAGCAATTCCTGTTCTGTTGGTGACCATGCACAAAAAGTGACAGCATCCACATGACCCCTTAGAATAAAGAGTGGTTTAAATTCCGTCAATTCCCACACGATGCACGAATTGTCCTTTGAACAGGAAGCCAGTCGGTCTCCTTGGGTGGAATAAGCGCAGTACCACACTTCATCCCTATGAGCATCCAACGTTACGATCGTATTGGTTGGTAACTGTGATCGACTGCACTGATGATCGGTAACGAGTGAACGTACAGGCACACGCGTATTGTGGAACGTGCACTTTGATGCCTGATAATCCATACTTTGTTTCAACAATTGCAGTAATCTATGTTCTGGAATCATCTTTTCAGGTGCAAAGAGTGTTTGAACGTGCGTCAACAACTGTCTCCTTGACACGTCTGTATCCAGTGACCAATCCATCGAATGAGCCATCTGCAATGTATCGAGTGATAAGAGACAGCTTGCAAGGCTGGTTAATTCATTTGGAGGTCGATCCAATGTCTGAATGTTGTGTTGAAGGACATGCATAGCATCCCTCCTCCTTCCACCCTTGAGTAATTCGAGGTAATGTTGTCTTCTAATGTGGTAAAGTACTTGGTTGATTTCTAGGATACCCAGTTGAGGTAAAATGTCTTCTGCTGCTGACCAATCTCCTGTGAGGATCAATGTTCGAAATTGAGCTACAGCGTCATCTTCAGCCGTGATTCCCGACTCTTGTTCAAGTGATGCAGCTGTAGAATTGTATCCAATAGATTTGAGGAATTGAATCTGAATGCGCACGAGTTGATCAAGTGAGAATCCATCAAGTGCATCTTGAATCACATGCATTGATGCTTTGAACCGTTTGTTGGGCGTGGATGTGTTGGAAGGTTGTGGTGATGTAGATCGTGGCCGAATCAATTTACGGCAACCGATCGGTGAGGCAGGATCCAGAAGGGAGAGGAAAAAGATGTGGAGGAAAAAAAGGAAAAGGCTGTGATGGGATCCTTTTTTTTGTGTGAATGGAAATGCACTTCAGACACGGTTACTTTAATAATCTTACCAAAGCTCTCCTTGCCATTAAAATCACTCCAATTACACATCCTGTTGATACACCAGCTACACCCAACCACATTCCACTGGTGAGTTCTAGGCCAGTGTGTAAGTTCATTCCAAAGAACCCTGCAATCAAGGCACCACTTGTCAACCCCATTGTCCCCATTGCCAACTTGAGTTCAAATAAAATCAACTTGTTACGCCTTGTGTCCAACATGATGTTTACAATATCCTCCGTTGCACGCATGTTGAATGAAATACGTGAAACTTGATTAGCTATTTCTTCCAATTCAGTCAAATAAGCCTCCAATAACAATTCCACATCTTGATGGTCACCAGGTGCATGAGCTTTACCTTGAGACTGATCTGTCAAGTACATGGCAGCAAGATCTTCATCTTGTTCAAGGACATTGACAATGGCGTCCCGTGTAGTAAGCACCTTTTGCTCAAATCGAGAGAGTTTCTTGGAATATCGGAGTAATTCTTTCAGCAAGTCTTCATTAATCTCTTCTTCTACTTGAAGCAGTAGTTCACTTACAAGGCGTATGAGGACTTCACTTTCTGCATAAAGGGAAGAAGTGACGCTCACCAGCACGGATTCTAATGCACGGAATTCAAATGGTGGGCCATTGGGCATGCGTAGTCGGTCTTGCAAGTCATAAACGAACTGTGAGTGGTGAAAACTGTCTGTTGATCCATACAAGTCAAAGAGAACCATTCGATTGAAGGCGATGAGTGAACGAATGTGGCCCAAATGGACGAGGATGGCGTGTTCACGGACCATGAGTGAAGGGAGTTGGTTGATGTAGTTGCTATCAATCTAGGGGTGGTGGTGAGGGAGGAGACCGAGGCTGGTACTTTGCGTAAATCGCGTGCTTGAAGACCATACTATCCAAAGCAGTTAATTAAAGTGGGGAAAAACGCGGTACTTTGGAACATAGATCTGCTTTTGAGAATTCACCTGCAATGAGCTGAGCATTACCCTGTTGATCAAACTCTGTACCTAGAATGGGTCAACTACACGGGACCAAGTAGCGTGCATTTGAGTTTGATTTGACCACGTAATGCTACTTTTGGAATTGCTGAATCTACTGGTAATTTGAAAGCTGCTGATGCTGCTGGTTCTCCACGCGTAAAAAAGTCTGACTTGACACGATTGGAAAATGAACGCCTGCAAATGTGAAATGAGCGCATCAACATTTTTGAAAAGAGAGAGAAAAGGACAAGTATCACTACTTTTTAGAGACGATTGACGAGTGGTTATGTGCTCAATGCAGATTTTGGGGGGAAAGAGCAAGTGTAGTGAATTCACAACCGAGATTATCAAGAATTTGGAATAAATGGGGATTCTGTTGAACGTCAGAGGAGACTATGGCTGCTGTACTAGAGCCAAAGGAGGGCCATAGGAGAGGTAGACATGGCCAAAAGTGAGTGTAAAACCTTTTGTTTTCACTTTGTCGACTTTTACCAGAATCACATCCTCATCTCCGTTTTATCATCTTTTGCCATTTTCCACACCAATCAACACCGAAATGACTGCTGATCTTGGATCCATCCCTCAGCTGCCTGCTCGCATTCGC
>QZWU01000225.1:0-11259 GCA_004114255.1 Acaulopage tetraceros
CAAGTCCGCTGGTAAGACCACCAAGGCTGCCCAAAAGGCCACTGGTAAGAAATAAGTGGATACTGCTGTATTAAAATACTTGGCTTTTAAAATTTGTTTGCTGTTTTATTCAGAGTCTGAAGAATCAAGGATGCGTCTTGCTATTTGCATGCGTCTTTGTTGAATGAATGTGTCATCCAAGGGAACATCCACTGATTCTTCAATGGGTGCTGGTGGTACATAGTCGCCCTCTTGATTGACATAGGCACTCGTGTAATCCAGCATATGGCTCTCATCCATGGGTTCAGGAACAGGCGGTTCCTCTCCCATCTGATGAGCCCACCACTCTTCCTTCCATGTTTCCATCGACACTTTGAGCCGCTTTTCATGACAAACACGTTCAATTTGATTGACACAGTCATTGTAGTTGAGTTTAGGATAAAGTCTGTGCATCCAATGACGATAAAAGTTGATCAACGTACTCAAATCTTGCTTTGGATCCTTTTTGAATTGTAGACGTGGTCCAAGTGTACGCAATTGAGGAAATCCTTCCAATAATGTGGTTGCGTCTAATTTGGGATTGGGTCGACGCGTTACTGTACGTTTCTTTTTCTCTTTTGGTGGTGATTGAGGTGGTTGTGGTTGGATGGACGGTCGGTTGGAAATGTCGAGTGGTGCAGGGAATTCTGGAATTAGAGCGTCATCCACATCATAGTCACTCATATTTTTTTGTTTACAAAAAAAAAGATGAATGTGCCCACGCCATTTCAACATGCAAGAAGATTATCCCACTGGGATGATTCCATCTCTCTACACAGAAATAAGATGAGGGTACTATTCGAATCTAGAGCATTTCATTGGCTCATTCTTGCTCTGATTATAGTGGATGTACTTTTATTGGTGTTACAACTTGCACTTCATGACCTCCATCCAAATGTAGAGCATGTCTTCTTTTACCTTTCCATTGGCATCCTTGGTCTCTTTATTCTAGAGTATATAATCAAGGCATTTGTCTTTCCATTAGAATACTTTATGCATATTGGTCATATTATAGATATGGTAGCAGTTATAGTGACACTAGTGCTCGAATTGACGCTGCATGGTATAGGAAAAGAGTTGGTAGAGTTGACTATAGTGATAAGATTATGGAGAATAGTAAGAGTAGTAGAAACAGTGACAGTTGAAGTAGAAGAGAGATTTGAAGAGCAAATTAGATTGTTGAATAGGGAGATTGAAGACCTAAAGGTTCAGGTCAGGGCAAGGGATGAGCAGATTGAAGGGCTTAAAGTGCAGTTAACAGAAGAAAGTTAATCACGTGACTAACGCTTTCAAAAAGATGATCCCTTCACCCCAACCCCCATCACGACGCGTTCTGCAACACGATTCGTCAGATGAAGAGGAAGAATTACTGCGCATGCCTGTTGATCGTATGGTGGATGACACGCAGATTGAACCTGAATACGATCCAGATTTGGATCAAGATGAATTACTGCAAATGCACCAGCCTACCATCCAGCCAGTCCACAACAATGTCACGTACATGAGTAACCCGTACCTGAATGATACGCTGGAACAACCGTCCGACTATACCTGGATGGATGAGGAAGAAGAATTATTGCAGATTCCACCACCTCAACCCACAATGAACACGTGGCATGCTGATGAACAGTTGGCCCTGGCTATTCAATTAGAAGAGGAAGAAGCGCGTAGTGGGAAGCACATGTTGGAATCCATTGAACAGAATCAGCGTCATGTTCGACAAAAGATCAGGGAAACGTTACCTGCGCCAACATCAATGGCAATGCCTGCACCTGTCTTGGATGTCTTTACAAAGCCAATGGGTGATCACGTAACAGCTATGACATTTAGTGGAATTCCCATTTACTTGTCAAAGCGAGAGATTCCACAACCCACTACAACTGATCCCCGCACATTGGCTAATGTTTCCTTGGCCAGTACATCCATTTACAAGATGGTCCAAGAGGCAGAGCGGAGCATTGGTGCCATGCGTGTGGAGCCTTCATTTCCCCTACCACCTTCCTCATCAGACACCACCTTGTGGGCCGACAAGTACCAACCCAAGAGATTCCTGGATTTACTGGGTCGACCAACCACTCACAAAAAGATTCTCTCATGGATCAAATCATGGGACAAGTGCGTATTCAAGAAAACAGCTGCAAAACGCTCTACCATCCCCAGTGACAAACGGCCTCATGCTCATGATTCCTTGGACCGACCTGAACGCAAAATCCTTTTACTGAGTGGGCCTCCTGGCCTAGGCAAGACTACTGTGGCTCACGTATTAGGTAAGCATGCAGGTTACACCATTGTGGAAGTGAATGCGAGTGATGATCGAACCGCAGGTGTTATTGAAACCAAAATACGCGCTTCTTTAGAAATGTCATCCGTCAAGCAGGATAATCGACCTAACCTTTTGGTGATTGATGAGGTGGATGGTGCCTCTGCCATTGGTGGTGAGCGAGCAAGTCTCTCCTCTCATTGTTTACTCATTCTTTCATAGAGCTTTATTCAGCAACTCATCAAATTGGCCGTACCTCCTCCTAAATCTAAAAAGCCTGAAATGCCACTTCTACGTCCTATCATTTGTATCTGCAATGACCTGTATGCTCCTGTGCTCCGTGATTTACGTGCCATTGCAGAAATCATTCGATTTGAGCCATTCACCACTCATGAACTTGCCAATCGTCTTGATGCCATTTGTCGTATGGAAGGTCTTGCAGTGGAAATGCGTGCATTAGTCACCCTGTCTGAAATGACTGACTGTGACCTTCGTTCCTGCCTCAACACTTTGCAATTCTTCAAACAACGCACAAATGTTCTCACGTTGGATATGCTACTCACCTCCAATATTGGTTACAAGGATGTTTCCACTTCCTACTTGGCCATCTGGCAAGCCGTGTTTCAAAGTGTGGATGCTCGTAATAGGCGTGGTGCACCTGGAGTCCACCTCATTGACCAAGACACTCAATCCGTTATTGGAAGAGAACACGCATCACGTTACATAAAACGATTAAGTGCATTGGTACATGGCAGTGGCGATGTGGACCGCATTGTATCTGGCTGCTTTGAACTTTATCCTCACATGTACTATCATGACGCACTATTGGATAAGCCAAACAAAGCGGCTGAATGGTTTCACGTGCACGATCAATTTCAGTCATTTACTCACAAGTACTTTGCATTTGATTTATCAGGTTACATGGTTTATCCAGTCATTGCCATGCATCCGTTGTTTGCAGGGACAGTGAAGCAAACCTTTGAATTTCCCAAAGTGGATGGTCAAATGAGCATGGAAGCAAGGGCTAATCGTGCTCTACTTGAGGCATTTATCGAGCATGTGTCGACCAGTAAGCGATTTGGATTAAAGTCCGAAAGAGAGACGATTCAAACCGTGTTGCCATGGTTGCTGCGCATCCTATCGCCAACCATTCGATCAGTGAATGCACAACTAGTCAAATCAAATGAAAAGGCAAGGGTGGGACGTGTGGTGGAGCTATTTGTTGCCTATGGGATGAACTTTATACAGAAAAAGGGACAAGATGATCAGTTCACTTTTGTATTGGATCCACCCATTGAACCACTTGTGCAGATTGGCGGTGGTGGTGGTGGACAGGATAAAATGTTGGGCTTTGCTTATGCCACAAGGCAAATGTTGTCGCGGTTGATTGGACAAACCAAGTTCAAGGCGAAGGTTCCAATGGTACCTTCAAGTGCAGCACCAACAGCAGTTGCACCGGTTCAAGTGGTTTCAGAGAGGGTTGCAGTGGATTTTTTTGGTCGCCCCATCACAGTTGCACCATTAACACATGTCACGCAACAAGCAACCTCACCACCCAAAAGTGCAGTCTGGCTCATGTTCAATGAAGGTCAAACGAATGCAGTCCGTAAACCACTGCACATGCAAGATCTACTAGCTTCATTCAAGTGATAAACAATGTTGTTGTTAATTTATAGTAGTGAGTAAATAAATTGCCTAAGCCCACACTTCACGAATCCAACGGCCGAGATCGACTTCCACAGGAGCCCATCTCTTCACAAATGGATGTTCCAGCATGTTGGCAGGCGTAGGTCTTTTCCTTGGATCCTTGATCAAGCAATAATTGCAGAAATCCCTCAATTCAGCACTCCACCCTTCATTTGCATTCAATTGTGGAATGTCCATCCTAACAACATAGTCCAACAACTCAAAGACTGCAAGAGGTGGATGACCAGGCGGAGGGAACGGAAAGCGAGTTTGAGCAATTTCAATGATACTGAGACCAAGTGACCACACATCTGATCGGACATTATAACCGCCCCCTTGAATACGTTCAGGTGCCATGTAATAACTGGTTCCAAGAAACGTTTTGGCAATGGAATCCACCAGTTCACCACTCACACCAAAATCACAAACTTTGAACTGACCAGATCCAGTCACGAGGATATTGGAGGGCTTCACATCTCTATGAATAATACCACGTTGATGAAGGTAAACCAAGGCATTCAAGACAGCTTCGGAGATTTTACCAAGGACACCTTCACCAATCCTACCCCTCTTGTCCCTTATACGCTTATAAATACCATCCAATGATCCACCTTCACAATATTCCATGCAAATGGCAATATCTTCCTGATCAAGATAGGCACCATAAAAGGAAACGATGAAGGGAGAGTTGCAGCTACGCATTGCACGCATTTCTCTCATAATTTGCTTTTGAACTTGAGGATTTGGATCAGCTGGAATGGACTTTTTGGCCATGAGGTAGCCTGTTGGTTTATGAAGGCATTTCATGACACTTCCGCCTGCACCTTCACCTAATTTCTGTAGGATTTGGACATCCTCGACGTGGAGTTCACCCACTGCTGCTACTTCTGGTGACATTGATTCTGAATCAAGGACAGATGTGACGAAATTCTTGTATGTTGCTGCTGCAAAGGAAGAAGAGACGAATTCGGAGGCTGATGATGCGAGGGAGGCGGTTGTGTTTTCAGTGTCTGATCCGGTGGCGAATAAAAGGGCGGGTGGTAGGTGGAGGTTGGCCTTGTTGCGGTTCTTTTTGGGATTAGGGCGGCTTGCGAGGGTTGGGGCAGACATGACGAGATCAGTGAAAATGAAAAGGTTTTTTTTGGGGACTCTTTCTTGGTTCAGCTCCATCACTCTGTGGTCAGTGGGTCTACGTCAGATTACACCTGTCAAATTGTCCGCAACTCCTCAGTTCACAGCCAACTCCTCAAGTCAGAATACCGCAGGTCCACAGTTTATTTCTTACCAACCTTATTGGCTTCTTCTTCCAACTTCTCCTTGTGGCGCTTGGCTCTGATACCTGCATATCTGGCATCAGCACGAGCCTTCTTCAAGACTTCGTATTGACTTCTGGCCTTTTCAGCGTCAGTGATGGCTCTTGGGGCTTCGGCAGCAGTGTGGTTCTTGATGGGCAACAACTTACCGGCTGGCAATTGAGTAGCAGCACGTTGAGTTTCCTTATCACAATCACCCTTCTTGACACGGTTATTTCTGCGTGGGAAAACAATGAGGCGAGCCATGTATTGCTTGAGGCGGTCGACGTTGTTCTTGAGACCTTTTTCGGACTTGTTGCGGCGACGATGGTCAACAGCAATACCAATAGTACGGGCTTGCTTGCGAGGGACACCGGCAGCCTTGAGTTCTTCCAAGGTGAATCCTCTGCCTGCGCGAACCTTCAAGTTGTACTTGATGGTAGGACAACGAACGGCGGGCTTGAGCAAACCGTCAATGGGACGAGGGGCAACGCGTGCAGCCTTCTTCAAGCGTAAAAGACGACGGTTCTTCTTTTGAGCTGGTTGGTCGAACCAGGTCTTGACACGGCGCTTCCAGTCCTTGTGGAAGTGAGCATTCACCAACTGATTGTTGTGCTTGATGACCTAGAAGGGAGGAATTAGTAATCTGATGGGGGTGGGATGAACGCGATGGGCAATGACGAGACGCGATGAAGGGGTGGATGAGGTGGAATTCAACTGGATTCATAATTTGGTGATGGATCATGTGGAATGCGATGGTTATGATAGTTGGGACATTTGAAAACACACTGGTGGTGATGGTTGATATGGTTGGTGATGTATGGGTATGATAACACGTGGGATGCGTGTTGATGTGCTGATATCAAGTGGAGGTTGAACTGACCATTCTTTGGCTATGCGGAAAGGCCGAACCGCAGTCCGAGGGTAAATGTAAACACTTTTGGCGTGAACCTTTGCAGCATGGAGCAGGTAAATGGTAGGTGAGAATTGGTAGGACTTGTGTGCGTAGAAGGATTGAGTAGAGTTTGGTGGGAGTGGTTAGTTGGATTGAGTGAGTTTGCTCTTTAATTATTTACAATCTTACCCACTCACCAGACTCTGTGCTCGTGGCTGAATGAACTTTATCTAGTGTCCCAGTACATTAGAACAAGGAACACTATCCACACAGTGAAGGTGTTTACCATTAGCATCGGACTGCGTTTCGTCCTTTTGCCCGCATCACAAAGCAAGTACTCAACCTTCACCATCAACACCACAGCATCACCGTGCATCCCATCGTGCAAACCATCCATGCATCCAGGGCAGACATTATGATGGAATGGAAAAGGATATGGAACATCATGATTTGGAATTGTTGACAGATTCAGCAATTCAGATTCACCGCAATCAACTCCATCATCATCTCAACCATCTCGTGTCGATTCCACCAACCATCACTCAGATTACTAATGCACGTTTCCTAGATCAGCATGCAAGCAGTTCAGACCTTTGGAAAGAAGGTACATTCACTCCCCCATCAAATCTGCCTCACACAACCTAGAGAACCGCCACCGCCGTCGCTCATTGCAAGCGCGGAAAGGGTATGATTCGCGTCAATGGTTCCCCCATCCACCTTGTTGAACCTGAAATCCTTCGTTTCAAGGTCTATGAGCCAATCCTCATCCTTGGTGAAGATAAGTTCCGTGATTTGGATATCCGTGTTCGCGTCAACGGCGGTGGTCACACTTCCCAAATTTACGCCATCCGTCAAGCCATTGCCAAGGCTATTGTTGCCTTTTACCAAAAGTTTGTTGACGAAGCATCCAAGAAGGAAATCAAGGATCTTTTGGTAGCTTATGACAGAACATTATTGGTGGCTGATCCAAGAAGATGTGAACCCAAGAAGTTTGGTGGTCCAGGTGCTCGTGCCAGATACCAAAAGTCTTATCGTTAAAGCCTGTGTCGAATACATTCTCATCGTACGAGAGGATTTGTGTGCCTCATTCAGCTGGATTGGAATTCTTTTTTCCTCTCTTAACTTTTTTCGACGCCAAGTGCGCTTCATCATCTTTTCCCACTCTCTCTCTTCCTCACCATCAATCAGGGCTTTGGCTCCCTAGACTCTTCCTCAAACAAACACACACACACACACACTAGAAACATCATCAACAATGGCTATCCTCGACAAAAGCTACAAAATGGGCTGGCTCATCACCATTGCTTACCTTGCCACCTACCGTCCAAAATTAGAAAAGGAAAACTTGTTTGATGCCTATCAAGGTGAGAACTATCCACAGCTCCAATCTGCCTGTGGAGGTGCAAGCATCAACTACCGTACACTCGATGGTACGTGCAATGATTTGACCAATCCAATGGCTGGATCCATCAACATGTTCTTTGGTCGTAATATGCCAGGTAAAGTGGTGGATGACAGCACTATCCTTGACCCACATCCACGCGTGGTCTCTCAAACCCTCCTCAAGCGTGAAAATGGCAAGGCCATTGAAGCCACTGGCCTCAACTTGCTTGTTACTTCATGGATTCAATTTCAAACGCACGACTGGGTCTTCCATGACATGAAGGGTGCTCCCATGCGTGTACCTGTCCCCAAGGATGATCCCATGTACGCCACAGCCCAAGAAATGCTCATCCCCCGCTCTGTTTCTGGTAGAGCTCAAGTGGCTGGTGGTGGTAACAAGAAGGCTGCTGCTTACCCCAATTTGAGCACTGCTTGGTGGGATCTTTCTCAAATCTACGGCACTAACGCTGAAGCTAACAAAAAGATGCGTACTGGCGTAGATGGTAAGCTCAAGTTCAACGATCAGACTGGATGGCTTCCCTTTATGGAAAATGGCCAAGAATTGGCTGCCTTTTCTGAGAATTGGTGGACTGGTCTTGCCATGTGGCACAACGTATGGACCAAGGAACACAATCACGTCTGTGATTTGATCAAGGCTGCTCATCCCAACAAATCTGACCAAGAATTGCACGATCTTGCTCGCCTTGCTGTCACCAATGTCAATGCCAAGGTACACACCATTGAATGGACAGAAGCTGTCCTCAACAACAAGGCCCTCCATGTTGGTATGCATGCCAACTGGTATGGTATCGGTGGTTCACCCTATTACCAATCCATCGCTAGAAAGATTCCATTGATCAACAAGAGCAGTGTGTTTGCTGGTTTGACCAGAGGTAAGCAACAAAACGACGGTGTCCCTTTCTCCTTGACTGAAGAATTCGCTTCCGTCTATCGCATGCACTCTCTCCTTCCTGACAAGATTGATTTCCGTACCATGGATAATCCCAAGGACTTTAAAGAAGTGCACATCAAGGACACTGCTTTTGGCAAGACCCAGCAAATCCTCAACCAGTACAAGCCAAGAGATTTGTTTTACACCTTTGGCCGTCAGTCTCCAACTGCCCTTGTCCTCAAGAACTTTCCAGAGTTCCTCATGAACCTTGTCAAGCCCTCTGGTCATGAATCCAACATCCTCATTGATGTAGCTGTCCGTGATATTGTTCGTGAGCGTGAACGTGGTGTCCCTCGTTACAATGAATTCCGCAGACAAATGAAGTTGAAGCCCATCAAGACTTTTGATGATTTGGTCACCAAAGACAAGGCATTAGCTGCACAAATCAGCAAAGTGTACGGTGGTGATGTTGAGAAGGTTGACTTGCTCATTGGCTCTCTTGCTGAAGATGATCGTCCAGAGAACTTTGGATTTGGTGAAACCGCCTTTTCCATCTTTATTGTCATGGCCTCTCGTCGTCTCAAGACCGATCGTTTCTTCAATGAGTACTTTACCCCTGAATTCTACACTCCTGAAGGTTTCGATTATGCCGTCACCACTGGCATGAAGGACATTCTTGCCCGTCAGTATCCAGAATTGAAGCCAAAGTTCCAAAACTTGAAGAATGTGTTTTTCGAATGGTCCAAATAAAGGTTGGACAAAGTGTTCAAATCGCAGTCACAATTGCTTTTTCTGATCATGTCAATTTCGTCAATTTTGTTCACCTATGTGCCGATTGGTGTTTTCATGGCCTATGCAGGCCTTTTGGTGGTGAATTTCGCCACCATCTTTTATCCAAATCTCCATGTACCCTACTACACAACACCCATCCCAACACCAAGTTACTATCACAAACCTCATTATCCATCTCATCAACTTTACAATCTCTCAGTCTATTTAAATGATTCACCATGGTCACCCAATCTTGGGCGGGATGTACCTACCTTTCAACGCATCAATTTCAGTTTGAACAATCTAATCGAGTCTCATACCATCAACGTCCCACTCACTCCCTCACTACGTGCCAATGGAACGCTTATGGCCCACGTCGTACTCTACGTAGGATCAGATCCAACCCTTGACACATTTAAACAAACCAAAACTGCAATTGCAAGCACGTATCGACTCGTTCAATCCCTTCAAACGCGTAGTTTACTTGAATCGCAGGAATCAGGTGACAAACACGTTCCCATCACTCATTTCCCCAATGCATTACGCGTTCATTTCCTTGATGATCGTACAGAATATCCAAATACGAATTTGCCTGGCGATGTGGCTCATCACATGATTTGGGTGACGGCTGATGATTATCCTTATTTACCAATTTACGATGTGGACCCCCTGTCACATTTTAGGGGTGAATCACGACCATTGACAGATTTGGTTGATGAGGAAACTGTACCACTAACCTTGGAATTGCAGAGTGTTCCACTTGGTTGGTTTCGGCTAGTCAGAATATTCCATGCTAATTTTGAAGGCATGTCTGATCCGAATAATGCACTCGTCATATCCGTGCAAGAAGTGGATCAATTAAAAAAGATGCTGGCAGATACGGATCCTTGGCTACTCTTGTTGACACTTACCGTGGGTTTATTGCATGCATTGTTCGAGTATTTGGCATTCAAGGAAGATGTGAAGCATTGGAAAGATATGTCGAGTATGGAACAAGTGAGTAGGACTGCTGTAGTGTTGGATGCAGTCACGAGGGGTGTTACTGTCCTTTATTTGTGGGAAAAGAGAAAGGAAACAAGTGTTGTGGTGTTGGGTGGCGCCATTGCATCTTGTTGTGTTGCATTTTGGAAATTGTACAAGACGCGTGGACAGCTCATTCAGCCCAATCCATCTCAAGATACACTTACTCGATTGGAAGTGGATGCCAAGGCAAAGACCTACATTTCATGGTTGGCGGTCCCTGCAGTCCTCCTCTATGGTTTCCATTCCATTTACTTTAGATCTCATGCAAGTCTTCGTGCCTACATGCTGGATGTCCTCATGATGTTTGTTTACACTTTGGGATTCATTACCATGACACCTCAACTTTTCCTCAATTATCGCCTCCGATCAGTTGAAGCAATGCCCATCAAAGTATTCTTGTACCGTACTCTCAACACCATTGTGGATGATTTGTTTGCATGGGTCGTCCCAATGCCCACATTGACGCGTATTGCAGCATTCCGTGATGACATTGTGTTTGTCATCCTCTTGTATCAATGGTACACGTACCCAAGTAGAAAAGACAAGACTGAATAAAAGACACACCAATTGAGACATGGATTTATGCAGACTTTGGCTTACCTTCACGGAATCCATTCTTGAAGCGTTGGTACACGGTCTTCAAATGTCTCATTCTTCCAGTGCCGGTGGTCTTGCGACGTTGGGCCTTTTCACCCCAGTTGTAATGACGCAATTTAGCAGCTGGATATCCACATTGAGCACACGTCTTTTTCTGATTGTGGAAAGAGCGGCTGTTGCAACGACGACAGAGTGAATGTGTCTTGTTGTGGCGCTTACCAAATGAAGAGGTACCCTTTGTCTAGATGGAGATTAGACACGTGATTGTGATGGCGGAATCGATGAGGATATGATGGAATCTGAGGGATCGTGATCAACGCTGGGTCATAGTCGCATGTCCACCATGTCCACTTGATAGTCGAGGGGTGGATGCAGTGGTTGGCGTGTGTGTTGTGATGGATGGATGGATGGATGGTCAACTTGCCATTGTAGCTGATTGCTA
>QZWU01000226.1:0-11225 GCA_004114255.1 Acaulopage tetraceros
AGTCAACTTTTTTCACTTTCACACAATCCCACCAAATCCGTCTGTTTATCATCATTTATTCTAACACCATTTCTTATCAATCAAACCTCTAAAAAGCACCTCTTCTCGTGGATCAATATTGTATATATGTGCCGTTACAATCCTCCATTCTCAGTGCCGGTGTTTCTAAATCCAATGACCAATGCACAGATTGATGCGATTTTGTTGGCGGATGATGAGATGCCAACAGATGCATCAAGCAATGAAGATGGGTTGTCTGGTGGTGATGATGAGGTGAGTGAGTTGGCTGGTGGAGATGATGAAGCAAGTGTGTTGACAGATGGAGAAAGTGAAGCAAGTGTATCTGGTGGAGGAGTGATGACTGATGAACAACTGGATAAGGCATTGAATGAGATGCTGGAGTCTTCAGAGGATGAAGTAGCAGAAAGAGGAGGGGTGGAAGGTGGTGCTTATGAAGAAACAGTGGAAGTGCCTGGGGATGAAATATTGCAACTTGGGCTCAGCTTGGGTGATTCGGCTGCGTTTTTGACCGCAAATACGGTGGAAGGAGGAATTGAGTTGGAAGTGGAGAATGAAGAAGAAGAAGAGGGCAGTGATGATGAGCACGAAGGAGTTGTGAATGCTGTGGAAGAAATGGAAGAAGAAATTAGTGATAATAGGGATGATGCAGATTTCAGCAGCACACTCAGTTGCTTTGTGAAGGGAGATTTTGAACTTGGCACTGCTATCAAGCGATTCAGAAAACCTCTTGGCAATTTCATCCTTACTAATGGTAATATGCCAATTCCAGCAATCAACTTTAATATGGGCAACTTGAATGGCCCTACTTTTGTCTTGTTCAAAGGATGGAGCTATCTCAGGGCCAAAGGTGGTATCTTGTTCAAACGCATCAATGCTCTTTTGATTGCCCTTGCTGCTGTGGTTCCAGGATTTTGGGATATGTGGTTATTGCACATTCTTGCAAATGACCGTATTGACGATTTCGCTGCCCCTTTCCCACCTGGAACTCACCAAGATGTTTTCAACAGCTGCATGGACTGGATCCGCAAGCATCAAAAAGAACTTGTTGAGCAGGTGAATGGATTGTGTTGGGAAAGGTTTCCTGTAGAAATGGAATGCTATGAGAAGCAAAAGGCCATTGTTGCTGGCAAGAAACGTGCCTATGATGGGGAAGGAGAAGAACAAAGTCGCCCCCAAAGACAACATGTAGAACCTGTTAATTTTAAATAACACTTTTTTCTTTTTACTCTCCTTATCGCACCCATTCTCCTTCTGAACAACACCTAGGACCATATGACATGTCTCACCTCAACTCAGACCCTACAATTACAAGATTGGAATGTACGTGTTCATCCTGTCCTTTGCTGTTGAGCAATACGTTTTACAATTCACATGATATTCCTATTTGCTTGACTACTGCTTGACTATCACTCACTCTCACTTCAACTGTCAGCACATCCTCTCCAATACCAGCAGATTCATACCACAATGCACTCAACCACTGATTCACATCCCTCAACGTCACCTTGTTCTTGCTCCGGCTTGACCCCCAACTGTCTACATCCATTTATTATCAATTTGTACAACGGCATCAGCATATTCTCCACCAAAAGTACATTCAATAACCATCTCGTCTTCAGGAGCACTACTTTGACTCATGGAAGTGTAATGTAGCCTATTGAGCATCCAATTCACATCAGCAACACTAGCTTGTTCCAATTCAATTTCCAATAACCTCGTAGGCTCATAGGTTTGCTCTCTCCTTACCTCATCCGTCCAACTTGTTCTCAATACTTCGTTGGCTACATCTGACTGAGCTGGCATGGAAACAAATCCAAACCGTGTTGTCACTTTGATGGTGGCAGGATGTCGTCCTTCCCTTGCATACTGTAAAATAATCACATGAAAGCGTTCTAGTGCTAATGGAACCTGACTTTTGTGTACTTTGAAGGAATCAGATGCCTGTAATCGCATGGGAAACTTGAAATCACGATGCATGAATAGTCCGAATCGTTCCATCAATAAATCCATCGTACTGCCCTTCATTATTTGTTTGGAATTCGTTGAACTGCTAAAGAGGTGAATGTTGAGTGCTTTGGGTTTCCACTCATCAAATAACCTTTGTGAATCTCCATTGGGTTTAAAGTACTTTTCCCAATCGACCGACTTGAATGCATACAAATACTCATAGGAGAGCACGTGCAATCCACCCATTTCGATAGCCAGTTTGTTTTGGCCTCGCAACTCCTTTGTGATAGCTTGTGGACCAACACATGTCCAGCACTTTGGATCGTAACCTGAAAACGCACGCTCTACAATCACAGGAACGAAATTCCATCCACGTCGAAGTACCATAAGACCACAGCCAATTTCATCAACTCTTCCTGCCAGTATGTTACCAACGTAGCCTTCTGTCACAAGATGAGGATTATAATTGGGCCTTTGAACCCACAGTGCATCCGTATCAGCATAAGTACCACCATATTTGTAAATAACCACATAGCGCAGCATGTCTGTGAGATGAGAGTAGACAGTCCAAACATGATCATACGTGTGTAAATCTGTGAGGAATTGCTTTGATGCAGGGCCAAGGTACCAACCCCATTTGATCAACAATGGAACATCAAATTGAATCTGATAGAGCCGATAGCCTGCCTTGTTAAAGTAGTCAAAGGTGCCCATGGGAAGTTTACGCGTCAACAAGAACACAATTGCCCTGGGATCATGTGCAAAAATCATTTCAATCATGCGGTGTTGGCGTTCCTGCAATGATGCGATGGAAGTGGTCCACATGACCCAATGTACTCTCCACCAATCAGGAGTGTCTGACAATGTACAATTGCTCGGTGACAGTAGTCCAGGCACAATCCACTCATCAGCATAACACCCGTCATTCACTCTAATCATGCCCTTCTCCTCACAGAAATCCTTGGGACACATTTTGAGCTCCACGGGTGCCTCTCTACCCTTCAACAACCTCTTTAAACTCTCTGGATAAATGTGCTGCAGATATGGTCGAATCGTCCTCCACATGGGCCTATCCTGAGTAAACACCTTTTCAACACTATCCACTGAAATCTCATTCACAAAATCCTTTCCGAGACCCTCCCAATGCCTGTGCCCGTACTGATTCTTTTTCCAAAACTTCTCGAGTTCCTTGTCCTTCAATATATGAAAAATCGATTTGGAATCTCCTGCAAATGGCCTATGAATAGCCTCTGGATGCAATGTGACCACATCATCTTCCAAATCCTTGAGTGATGCGATCGGTCCATCAATGTTGAAATTCTCCCGTTTACCATGCGCACAATGATCCATAATATAATTTACATAATTCTTGACATACTGTGAGTGTTTGGGTGCAATTGTCAATGTTCCTGCAGGTTGTCCCTCATGTTCCTGTGACACCAGAGTCTTGGCTTGCTGAAAAAGTGGTTCTAGTGACCTCAGAGTATGCACACAAAGGTCCATTTGAATTCCACCATAATCGTATAATGCCTTGAGTGCCACATATCGGTGCAGGTGATAATTGGTACATTTTGTATCGTGTGGTACTTGATCAATTAGTGTAAAATAGCGTTGCGCGAGTCTAAACCATTCATTGTTCGTGTCTAGTTCAAAACCTTGCGGTAACCAGAGGTAAATCGTTGGCCGATTGTATTTGATCCACGCTGCCTTGATGTTGACATAATGCATCACGTTGAATTCTTTTGGTGAATTCCATCCAATGTAGGAGAAGTGGATGATGCGAGGGATGCCCCCTGAAAAGTAGGGAGATGATGAGACGCGATTGACCACGATTAATAAACAAAAGATCAAAAATAGATTCATGAGAAAAAGTACTGTTGTCCAAGGACTTTTTCTTCAACTATGATGTAAAAGTGATTTGCCCTCATGACTGTACAACTTGTTCCATGCACTCCCTCTGTCTGGAACAATCTTGCCGTGCTTGTCTTTGCATTCCACTCTTCCCAGGTGCTGATGAGCACTGAAATTAAGTTGATCACACCCCACCATTGTATCATACCTTCCATAACATGTCCAATACTCCTTGAACTCCTTGATCAATGCATTATTGTCTTCTTTTCTACCACCAATCAAATCCAATTGGTTAGTTGTTGATACTCGTTTACTCCTGCACCAAGGCTGCAGTACCATACCATCCATGTACTCTGGTAATTCCATATCAGGTGTCAAAGGATTACTCCTTCCTGGAATCACTTTTCTTTCTATTCCACCCTTTGCCAACATGCCACTCATCCACACATCATCAGTTGTCCGCACATCCTTTCTCAATCTCCCTGTAGATTGTCCCCATTCATCCTTTTCATACATGTCGGTCCATAATTCATCTGTAAAAAAGCGCGGCTGTACCATATAAGAACCCAAACCAGTCATAATAGCAACACAAGTAGGCTCATGCAACTCATGGGCGTTTGCAGTGTTGTGTAATGCCATCTCCCAGAAATCCAATGCAGCAATCATCTTGTGACCTCTGAGCGTCAATGCAGCATCTGGATAAACCTGATTCCACTCCAAATACTCTCTGATCATGTGAGGAGGATAAACCTGGTCATCATCCAATACCACAACCAAAGGATCATTTAGACCCTGTTGTTTCAAATATTGTATGGTTGGAATAAACTTTGTAGCAGGTCCCCAGTCAATAGGTGATCGTTGGACGCGTACCTGAGGGTATTTGAGCAAGAAATCAGGTAAAATGTACTCTCTATCCTCCCTGACACTGTAATAAGGCAAAGTCAACAAGATTGTCTTGGCTGGATGAGATTGTTTCACCAATGAAATAATTGTGGGTTCCAAGTTGATTATCCGCGCAGGCAGAGTAGTCAGCGTCACATAAACATCAACTGCCAAGGCACAGGATGCCATCATCAAAATCAAAATCATGAGAAATTTTTATCATGTCCACCAGCAATCTGTGCAACAAGTGTAAAATCTCGCCATCAACTTTGCTGATCCGCCACACACGCCTTTGCAAACCATGTTTCCTCCACCTTACAGTTGGTAAATTTCGTACATCCCTCATCCGTTACAAATTACCTCACAATGATCCACGAGTACAACGACGCGTCCTCCTTGCTTATTCAGGTGGTCCTTCATCCCGTGCCTTGATCCACATGGCAGCAGAGTACCATGCAGTGCTAGACACACATTCCTCAACGACTAGACAGTTCAATGATTTTATTATCCTCCATATCGATCAATCTGCGTTATTGACCACTCCTACTGATATCGACGCATTACGTGACCAAATCTCTGCTTATCCCTTTCCATTTCACTCTGTACCCTTGGAAACTCTATTTGATGGAAATAGAGATACATTGGTCACGTGGTTCACATCTCAAACGCGTGATAAAAGTGCTCAACGTGACGCATTGGTCCATTTACGTTCAAAACTCCTCACTACCCTTGCTACTCGGTACAATTGCGATATCGTCTTTTTAGGAGATTCGGCTACGCGTACAGCTGAACGTACCATGACATCCATTGCACTTGGTCGTGGATTTGTAGTTGCAAGTGAATGTGCTGCTCAGTATTCTACTGATGTATTGGTATGGAAACCACTTCGGGATTGTCTTGCCAAAGAGATTGGATTCTATAACTATTTTAGTGGATTGAAGACTGTTGCGAGTTTGGATGAGTGGATGTTTGTCTTTGAAAAGAGTATTGATGCATTGACGCAGAATTTTATTGTCGGATTGGATAAGGGATTTGTGTCTACGGTGAGTACGATTGTGAAGACAGTGAGCAAGTTGGAGGTGGATGAGGAGAGGTTGAGTGGTGCCAAGTGTGTGGTGTGTGGGATGAGTGTGCAAAGTGGAGCAGGTGAATGGAGAAGAACAAGAACAGAGCCAATTGAGGAAGAAGTGGTGTGGACAAGGCCTGTTTGTTATGGTTGCAGATGGATGCTGGTGGATGAAAGTGCCTTGGATGATGTTGCCTTGGATGTATAAAAACGAGGGTTTTATTGGGAGGCGAGGAATTCTTGATGAAGTTTCTTTTGAGTATCCAATTCCTTGGTCAATTTTTTTCTCTTGGATTTCGCTACTTCCTGACCATCTGCAGTGTGCGTAGGAAGTCCATCAGCATCAAATTGACTGAACTGACCTGCATACTCACCAACTTTGAATAATTCAGAGGGAGGTGTACGACCCTTTTCCAACTTTTCACGCTTCTTGCGTTCCTGTTCAGCCAAAAGTGCAGCCTTTTTGTTGGCCTTTTCCTCTTCACGCTTCTTCTTTTCTTCACGTTGACGTACAATATCTGCTGGATCCATCAATTTAACTAATGCTTTTCCATCATCTTGGTCGTCAAGGAGGACACCAAGGGCAACAAGATCAACGTCACGGACCTTGTCACAAAGTACGAGTAATTCTTGAGGATCCTGTTTGGTACGAACGAGTTCACGAACTCTGTCTCTAAAGGTGGAAAGGACGCGTAAGTGAGGCATAACTGCTTCTTCCATACTGGTTGAAGTGGCAGAAGTGGAACCAAATCCAAGTGGAACACTATCGCCACCACCCAAACCAAACACATTGAGCATCTTGGTAAGGTAGCGTGCAATACGGTCCAATACAGCTGCATTCACGGCTTGTCTTCCACGTGAAATGTAAACGTTGGAAGCAGTGACCAATTCACTCATTTCATCCAAAACAGCTGGAGTATTGACAGAATCACACAAGTGTTGGTGGACGAGTGCCTGTTTGGCATGGAGGAGGGCAACAAGGTCCTTTTCAGCTTGACGGTAGTGATGCGTTGGTTCTGCTTCAAAGGTGTCCTTGCTCATCAAAGATTCCTGAAGAATGGCCTTGACATTGACAAAAAAGTTGGTCATGGTAGTCTCCCATGCCATCACTTGCGTCATGGTAGATGCTTTGAAATCCATACCATTGTCCCATTGATGGTGCAAAAAGTAAAGGCGCAACTGTCTTGCAGTGTACTTGGCCAATGCTTCCTTGATGGTAATGAAATTCTTGAGAGACTTGCTCATCTTTTGACCTTCAATGTGCAAATGACCAACATGCAAAAAGTAATTAACCCATTGATGGCAATCAAAGTACGCTTCAGCTTGAGCAATCTCATTATCATGATGAGGGAAGGCAAGATCAATGCCACCACTATGGATATCCACTTGGGATTCACCAACCACATCACTGGCCATCACAGAGCACTCAATATGCCAACCTGGCCTTCCTTCACCCCATGGACTTGGCCACTTTGGTTCTCCTGGCTTACTCTTTTTCCATAATGCAAAGTCAGATGGGTTGCGCTTTTGACCAGCTGCACCAGAAGACAATGCACCTTCACCTTCTGCAATCAAGTCGAGGTTATTGGCTGACCATGGTTCCAATTTCGCATAAAAGTGATCTTGTTTACCATTAAAGGCAGTGGTATCAAAGTAAATGGAACCATCCACCTCATAAGCATATCCATTCTTGATGATCTTTTCCACATAGGCAATGATTTCAGGTACGTACTCGGTCACACGCGTCACTACATTGGCTGGTCTGACTCCCAATGCAGCCATATCCTTCATGAAATCCTGTTCCCAAAACAAAGTGTGGTTTCTAAAAATATGCAAATCCGTCACACTGGATCCCTTGACAGCATCCAAAGCAGGAGCAAGGACATCCTTGACTGCATCCACAACAGATTCTTCAAGCACCATACCAACCTTGAGGAGGTTGTCCAAGGCATTCTTGGTACCAGTAGCAGCACTGTAATTCATGGTAAATTTCTCATCTTTGGCAGTAAAGGTACCATCTTGCACGGAACGGTCAAAGGCATCCCAGTCAGTCACATTCCATTTTGACGCAATAAACTTGGTCCATGCGCCTTGAATGACATTGTACGTGTCTTGATCCAAAGGTTTACCCACATGTTCCTTTTTAAATTCACTCATCAAGTGGTTTTGTCTTGCACGAAGGATAATCTTGTCGTCAATATCCGTAATGTTCATGATGAATTGAACATTAAAGCCAAAGTAATCTTCAATGACGCGTCTCATGACATCAATGGTAACGTAGACACGCGCATGGCCAACATGGGAGGCATCATAAACAGTTGGACCACAATTGTACCAGGATAAAGAAGTGCCTGATCGTGCGATCAAGGGAGTTTTAGTGCGAGTGAGCGAGTTGTAAAGGACAGGGGTAGTGAGAGTTTTTGAAGAGGTGGAAGGTTGAGACCAAGGAGGTTGTTTACGGTCAGTCATGGTGAGATGAGGAAAGAATCGTACTCGAGTTGTGTGAAATGGACGAAAATGGCCAAAATTGCGAAAAACTTTCATCAGTGGTCACACTCTGGCAAGGTCAGTGGCATGTGGAAAGGTGGAGTGGGTCAATGGACAAGGTTGGTGGGCAAGGTTGGTGGCCATTCGGTTCCGCCTATAAGCTGCAAACCTGTTTATCTTTTTTCCCAATTTCGGCTCCGCCAACCATAAAAGGTCCACCTCCCTCCTCCTCACTTCCCACCCTCCTCACCTCTTCCCACCCTCTTCTTGTGATACTTGTCTTGCTTTCTACAATGATTCATGCTCATGGAAAACTCTTTCAACTCTGCTCCAACATGTGGTCAGTTCGTGGCACTCTTCCCTTCCCAGTACGTGGCACACTAACCATTTCACGTTACATGACCATCATTCGCCTTCCAGACCAAACCCTCTTCATCCACAGTGCCATTGCCATGGATAAGGAAGGGATGGCCTCTATTGACCAACTTGGAAAAGTTTCTTATCTCTTTATTCCACACGATTTACACTATCTGGATGTGGCCTTTTGGAAACAACAGTACCCCACTGCAAAGGTTATTTGTCCATCCAGTGCTACTGACAAGGTGAAAAAACTTGGTGTGACGGACTTGAGTACTCCTGAACAAATCATTCCTACTCTTGATGGATTTCACTACTACTTGGTCCCTGGACTCCGATTCACTGAATACGTATTAAGGGTCCCTACTGATGATGGAGTTGCTTTGCTCCTTACTGATATTATGATGAAGTATGACCCAAAGGAAATGTGCACCATGAACTTGCTCGTTATTGGTGATGTCAGTGTTCCTAGAATTGTGTATTGGAGACAAGTCAAGAGTACAAAGGACCTCAAGCAGTTCATGATCACACTGAGTGAGATTGAAGGAGTAAAGGTGGTGACTATGGGACATTCCAAGGCTATTGTTGGGGGTTGCAGCAAGGCCATTCTAACAGCAGCAAACAAATTATAATAAAACTACAGTACTAGTACCAATCCTGTGGTGGTGTAAATATTGGAAAGGGATGAGCTTCAGTGTTGAAGACGTATTGGTCAAGTGGAAGGACAGAGTCATCACCAAATAGTAAAAAGAGGTACTTGAAGGTTTCTGCAAGCACAAAAGTTTCTAGCAAGTCTCTTGGGTGTGGTGGTGTTTTACCAAGGTTTTCCATGCTAGTGTAACCATTGCCATCAGGAGCGCGCGCATGCTGTAGGATGCCTTGTGTGATCTTCCATCCCCATTCACGATACTGATCATCACCTGTTGCACGCCACAAGTAAAAGAGAGTTTCAATGGTTTCTGGTCGTAGGATGGAGTAATCATCACCATAAGGAATTGTCATCTCTGCTTTATCCTTTTTATGGGTTGTGGTGGATTTGGCTGCTGGTAAATTACGTTTGATCAACATGTCTTCATAATACTGATCCTGACCTGTTCTTTGAACTTTGTCATGTTTTCTCCAATCAAATACATCCACAATGTGCTCAGATGACCTTAATCTCACGGATTCAGGTCCTAAAAAGTGAGGATTGCTCGCGTACATGGCCATACAAGTCTTGCCAATCTCTTTGGCCAACCAGAAATCCTGTGTATCCTGTTCACTCCAATACTCTTTTACTGAAAGCGACTTGCCGCCAGTGACTCCCAGTGACAGTGTGCCCCCAATGAAGCATGCCAAGTGCGAAAAGTAACCGGATGTTGTGCCCACATACAAACTGCTCACATACACTAAATTCTTGTCTTTTGTTCTGTAAACCATCTTGCTCAACATGGCATCCATGGTCTTGCGATAATCATTCCAATACTCTGGTTGGGTGCGATTGGTCAGAATGTGTTGTTTCAGCAAGTATTCATAGTAACTATCAGCACCACCACCAATCTGTACTTGTCCATCCATAAAATATCCCTTGGAATTCAGTTGATCTGGAACAAGTCCATCTTCAGGCATATTCTTACTGAGTAGTTTGCTGATTTTCTCAGCTGCGTCCCAAAATCGTCGATCCTTGGACACGTGAGCCAAATACTTTAATTCCAAAGCAAGTGTTCCCACTTCTGCTAATGATAGCATGCCATAATCGTAACCTTTTGCCCTGGTCAGGGAGATACGTGCTGGTGGCAATCCAGAAGTGGGATCAAACGAGCCAATCAGCCTTTTACCCAAATCCACAGCCTTGGTGATGTACATGTGGTCCCCTGTCAATGCATGGGCTGAAAGTAAACCACCAAGCACTCTGATTGTGATTTCAAAGGTAGATGTGTATCTTTTCACCTTGAAATGGAGGTGCTGATCCACCCAGTGACGCGCACGTTCGTATCTGCTAGTCAAATTCATCAAATGTAGCGTGTCCAGAGCATCCACAATAAAATAACCAATACCGTGTTCAGTGAGATTTGTGCCTTTATGGCTGATGGGATGGTATTCGTCAGATCCAAAGGCATCACGTTCATAGGCGTCCCAACATTCAGTGAACATATCTACAACGGTGCGTTGGCGTTCGTGCCAGATCGAGTTGGCCGGAGATGATGATGGAGCAGATTGTGATGGATTGCTGGGGTAATCTTGTAGATTGGTGTACAACAGCAGGAGGAAGAGTGTGAGTAATCCACCAATCACAGCGAGCTTGTAAGCAGGGGGCATTTTTGTGGTTTTTGACACGACTTCAAGGCGTGCGACTGTTTAATGGACAATAACCAACCTCAGACAACGGTGCAGTATTCAGAGAAACACTCAATGATGCACAGGTAAACTTATGCAGGAAATCAAGGTCCCAAAAGTCAAGAAGGAAAGGTTTATATGTACATACTTAAATACAACGCCTGTTACTGAGCGTTTTGAAGAGAAGTGTTGGAAGATGCAGTCTGGGATGAGCTGGCATGAGCAGCCTGCTTTCAGGGATGAGAGATGCAAATGGCTTGGTTTTGGTAGAGTCCTTTGAGGGTGTGTCCATCTCAGA
>QZWU01000227.1:0-11195 GCA_004114255.1 Acaulopage tetraceros
AACCGTGTCGATGTATAGCGAGTAAAAGCATTCAATTGGGTTTTCCATCTACAGGCGGAATCAACAGAGTTAACGTGATGGAATTACTGAGCACGATGGTGAGTTGTTGACTGCCATTGTGCTCGGAGGACGTTTCCAAAAAGAAATTGAAGGGAAGCAGCCGTATTTATGCCTGTTGAGTGACTCACCGTGACCAGATAGCCAAAGCCATCACTTTGTCAAATAAAGTTTTTAAGTCTTTTTTTTTGTTTACATTCCTCTAAAGTTTCTCCTAGAGCAAAAAAAGCTTTATCAATGTAGCTAATAGATTGTACGATTAACATGCAAGGGCCTTGTTGATGGCAGTGAGCAATTCATTTTGATGATCCTGACTCAAATCCCACACCATAACACCAGCAACCTTCTTTGCACACACAGCCCATTTGGTCTTGAGCGCAGCACTCTTGGTATCTTCATAGGAGACAAACGTGCGAGTAGGTCCATGGTACAACCAAGGAGTCTTGCTAGCACTATCAACCCCCTTGACCCAAGCATCATCCTTCAATGGACCTTGACGCAAAGTTGTATACTTCCAAATACCTGAAAACACACTAGGGGCACCTGGACATGGTTCAGCCCACTGTGCATCATCACCATCACCCTTTGGAGAAGTGGAAACAATAGATGCACCAACAGCACTAGCAGCGTCGACAGTATCCTTTGTGGTAACAGCACGTCCATACATTGGAATACCAACTGTCATTTTATCAAGTGGCCATTTTGCAGAGTTCCATGCTTCAACTGCACCAACTACACTTTCAGCAACCTTTGTAGCGTACATGGGTGCATTGGATCCAGTTGTAGGTGACCAGGAACCATTCAAATCATAAGCCATGATGTTGATACGATCCGTCAATGCTGCAAATGCACTCAAATCAGTCATGGGTGTACCATTCTTGTCAAAAGGAGTGATACGGACAGCCATGGTCAATTCAGTATGTGCAACATTGGCAGATGTGCAGGCAGCCTTGTACTCTTGGAGAAAGAGGAGGAAATTGTCGGAATCTTTTGCTTGGTCAACCACGTTACACGACATACCAACACGACCTGGATACTCCCAATCAATATCGATACCGTCCAACTTGAACGACTGGATAAAGTTGATGAACTGGGTAATGAGGTATGAACGTTTTTCAGCGGTTGACATCAAGGTGGAGAAGTAACGCGAGCCTGTCCAACCACCAACGGAAAGGAGAACCTTGGTATTGTAAGGTTTGGCCAATGTTACGACTTGTTGGAGCAACGTGGCAGTTGGAACGGTAAAAGTGCCGTTGGCATCATTGATTGCGAATGCATAGTTGAGGTGGGTGAGCTTGGAGTAGGGAATAGAAGTGGCGGGGAGCCTAGAGGATGTCCAGTCTGCATAGTAGCCAACGGTAACGGGTGATGACGTGGCGGGTGGTGGCGTGGAACTGGAAATGGGTAAAAGGGCTGCCAATGTGGCTAATAAAACTGTATGGAAAAGATGCATGGCTGGTGGAATAGGAGAAAGGGGAGGAAAAGTGTAAGGTGGTAAGGTGTAATGGGGAGGAAGGTGGATGAGAGATGGGGTGGGGCGAAAAAGAAGTTTTTTTTTATGGAAAAGGGGTCTTGTCCAAACAGCCAAACTTGACACGTGTCAGCGTACCAAACTTTAGCATAAACTGCTGTGGATTCCACTCACAGTTGGTCAACTGGGCTCGTGTGTTGCTGCTCAGGTGAGCAATGACCAACTTTTCCAAACTGGCTATGGCCCAAAATGCTTCAATACAGTCCAAAGTGTAGTGGACATGACCTTCATCCAAGACTAATTCTCTCAAGATACAAGCACCTGCAAGTGTCTCCACCAACGCTGTAGCATAAACAGGCCACGTTTCCACCAACGACAACCGCTTCAAACACGGCATCCTATGTGCAATGGCATCCAACATTTCTGGTGGCAACAATCCAAGTCCATTCAATTCCACTTGTCTCAATTGAGGAAACTGTATGGATGGATGAAAGGCCAATGGTACCACAGCTTCCATAAACTTCTTTTGTAGTGGTTCTAATCGTGTGAGCTGATACCAATCAATCACAAGAGTCCGAAGAGTATTTGATGAAAGTGCAATGAGTGTACCAATGTACGGATACGTTTCACCCATGTAATTGCTATGGATGTGAAGGACACGCAGTTGAGTAGCATTGAACCGATGAGCATCGGATAGAGGTAGGCTGGGACGCTGAGGAAAGAAATGTGCCCAATCACTCACTGGCATTTCCCAACATGTAGAGCCAATCAAAACGAGTGAATGGAGAAAGGTGCGACCTTCACTGTGGCCAAAGTATCTGATGGGATCCATTTCTTCCTCTTCAATGCCTTCAGGAGAGAAGGATCGGTTGTAGGATTGCAGTGTAATATACTTTAACCGAGGACAGTACTGAGCCATTCTGTGCCATGGTACCCTAAGCCCATGTTCTGGATAACTCAAGGACAATCCCACAAGATTCTGGCCACATTTGGAAAGGAGCACATCAATAAAATCCTTTGAAAT
This sequence comes from Acaulopage tetraceros, assembly GCA_004114255.1. Lineage (NCBI taxonomy): Eukaryota > Fungi > Zoopagomycota > Zoopagomycetes > Zoopagales > Zoopagaceae > Acaulopage > Acaulopage tetraceros. The sequence continues at coordinate 2,553 of QZWU01000227.1, forward strand.
GTCCAACATGACTGCTCGTTTGGCCGGATGCAACGTTCTCATGAATCCAAAGCGTAGAGAAATGTACCGTGTGTACTGAGCTACCTTTTCACGAAATGGTGAGGGATGACGGGTTGCCATATGGTGGTAAAAGTGCACACATTGATTGTATGTGCAAATCTGTAAATAATGATACAGTGCAGGCGTAAAAACCTGGTTAAAATGCCTGGATACCAATACGAGTGCCTGTATGATGGATGGATGGTGGATAACTACAAGCGAGGTCAAATGAAGCAGCACTTCAGTGGGTAATTGTGCCAACATGACTGTGAAATCGTCAACACTTTCCCTCAGACATTGTTTCACTTATGGATTCCTCAAACAATTTGTTGCAAGGTGACCACATTTTCGTCAAGAATCTCGTGGTGCACGCTACATTGGGCCATGATGCATGGGAACGTACCAAATCTCAACCCATCCACATTTCCTGTGCCATCATCCTCAACAATGTTGCCTCATCAGCCACAAATGACACGTTTCAACTCTCCTATTCAACAATTGCACGTACCATTTCACAAATCACCAAATCAACATCATACAAATCAGTAGAAGCATTATCAACGCGTCTTTCCTTTGAAATTCTTCAGGCAGGTGGTACGGCTGCTTCAAGTGTTTGGATCAAAGTTGAAAAACCAAAAGCATTGCTACATGCCGCTTGTGCCGGTGTAGAAACGCTGCGAACGTGGGAGGATTATCAAGCGAAAATTGTACAGCCTGGATTGAGTGATTTAACCAGTCAAATGATTGCATGGGCAGGGTACAGAGAGGGAGATGTGCTTTTCATCAAGAATCTGAAACTATTGGTGATTGTTGGATTGAATTCATGGGAAAGGGATGAGCCTCAATCCGTCGTATTGAACCTCACGGTTTATCCTACTGTTGGTAAATCCAAATTTGATCAAGTGTCCATGGCACACAATTACAAGAGTATTGCAAATGTTGCTGCACGTGTTGCACAACAAGGCAAGTTCAAGACTGTTGAAGCATTGGCGATTGCTGCTGCCGATGCCTGTATTGTGGAATGTGGTGCAAAAGGTATTCGAATCAAAGTAGAGAAACCAAGTGCTATCATCTTTGCAGAGGCTGCTGGGGTTGAATTGACACGATGGAAGCATGATTTGGATCTTCCACCCACTACAAAAGCCTCTATTGTTGAAAAGAAGGAAGAAGAAGAAGACGAAAGTGATGGATGGAAACGTGTGTTTATCAGCATTGGCTCCAACTTGGGTGATCGTGTGAGTAATCTCGAACGTGCCATTGATCTCTTGCAAACAGAGGCAACAAAATTGGTACAAACTAGCTTCCTCTATGAAACTAAGCCAATGTACGTTCAAGAACAACCAGATTTCGTCAATGCAGTCCTCGAACTCATCACTACACTCCCTCCACATGACCTTTTGCTCCATTTAAAACAAATCGAAGAGTCCATGGGCCGACAAAAGACAGTCGACAAGGGCCCACGTATCATTGATCTCGACATTCTCCTCTACGAACAAGACATTATCAACACACCAACCCTCACCATCCCTCACATTGGCATTGCTGAACGTGAATTCGTACTTGTTCCTTTAGTCGATCTCGCACCAGACCTCACCCATCCACTCCTTCTTCGTACTCCCAAGCAATTACTTTCCCAACTCACCCATGACGACAAGTACACACCATCACTTGAACGCGTCTTTCCCATCCGTAACCAACTATGGAAACGCAATCGTACTCACATTATGGGCATCCTCAACGTTACTCCAGACAGTTTTAGTGATGGTGGCCTACACTTTAACCTCACTCAAGCCATCCAACGTGCCCAAACCATGATCTATGAAGGTGCCGATATCATTGATATTGGTGGTCAAAGCACACGACCAGGTGCAATTGAAATCACACCAACTGAAGAAATCTCTCGAGTCATTCCAGTCATCCAAGCATTGCGCAGTCAAGGTTTCAATGCTCCCATTTCAATCGATACATTTCATGCTCAAGTAGCACAAGCAGCTCTTGAAGCAGGCGCAGATATGATCAATGACGTTTCTGGTGCGACTCGTGATCCCACTATGTTGTCCCTTTTACACAAACTCAAACCAACAGTATGCCTCATGCATATGAGAGGTACCAGTCAAACCATGCAGTCACTCACAACCTACACTGATATTGTAAAAGATGTAGCTAGTGAACTTGCTGAACGTGTTCATGGTGCTTTGGACCATATGGTTCCAAGGTGGCGTATGTGGATTGATCCAGGAATTGGATTTGCTAAAACTGTACAACATAATGTGGACTTGCTTGATCGGTTGGATGAATTGAAACAATGGTATCCACAGACTCTACGTACGCCTCATCCACCATTAAGAGGATATCCAATGTTGGTTGGTGTAAGTCGTAAAAAGTTTATTGGGGCATTGACAGGCCAAGCTGTTGCTAGTGAACGTGTAATGGGAAGTACGGCAGCTGCTCTTATTGCAGTTAAAAGTGGTGCTGATATGGTACGTGTTCATGATGTAAAGAGTGTCAAGGAAGCATTGATGGTAGTGGATAGAGTGTGGAAAAGATGATGATGGGGACTGTATTAGAGTATCGACACTTGTCCACATTTACCTTAGAGTTCTGGCTGCATGCCTGGTTCTTCACCACCTTCTTCACCGCCTTGAGGAGCTGCCTTTTGTCTTGGAGCCTCTCTCTTCTTGATACCAGACACAATGTCATCCACACGAAGCAACAAACAAGCAGATTCAATGGCAGTCTTGAGTGTTTGTACCTTGACTGCATAAGGTTCCCAAATGCCATAAGTCTTCATATCAGCAACCTTGCCCTTTTCACCATCAATACCAAAGGAATGTTGACCTTCAACATGCTTGGCACGGAGTTGAGCGAGTACTTTGACTGGATTACCACCACAGTTTTGTACAAGGGTACGTGGAATCACTTCCATAGCTTCAGCAAGTGCACGGTATGGCCATTGTTGGACACCATCAATGTTGGGTGCATTCTTGGACAATTCTGTAGAGATGGCCATTTCAGTAGCACCTCCACCAGGGCAAAGGCGTGGGTCAAAGAACACATTACGAGCGACTGACATGGCATCCTGGAGATTACGATCAACTTCATTCAAAACATCCTTGGAGGGACCACGAAGGAGAATGGTACATGCCTTTGGTTCTTCACACTTTGTAAGAAAAGTAAAGTACTCATCACCAATCTTTTCAACGTTAAAGAGACCACACTTGGTACCAACGTCTGATTCTTGCAAGTCATCCAAACGATTCACAATGGTAGCACCAACAGCACGTGCCATACGATTGTTATCCATCTTACGAACACGTCTAATTGCAGTAATGTTGGCCTTGATGAGGAAATGTTGAGCGAGATCAGATACGCCCTTTTCAGTGAAAATAAGGTCAGGTTTGAACTCGATGATCTTGTCACACATGGCCTTGATTTGTTCCTCTTCAATTTGAAGAATACGGTTCCAGTGTTCCTCTTGACTAATCTCAATGTTGGTCTGACTCTCACCCTTCTTGTACTCCAAGGGACAATCCAACAAAATAATGCGTGGATTCTCAATTCTTCTTCTCATGCGTGGATGCGTCACATCCTTATTGATCATGACACCATCAATGACTCTACTTTCTTCAATTTCACCACCAGGAACCTTTTCAACACGAGCATAACGCTTGATATCAACTTCACGACGACCATCATCATAGGCAACAGTAACGGTTCTCACGGCATCAAGAGCAAGTTTACACATGAGATCAGACCATCTACTAACGAATTTGGTTCCAATGGAAGTACGGACAAGGGAGAGCATGGCAGCATCATCATTCACGTTTACAGGGACAGAAACGTCACCCACAGTCTTGATGGCATCTTCAAGAGCGCGTTTAAAGGCTGAAATGATCACAATTGGATGGATATTGCGTTCAAGGAATGTTGCTGAACTTGCAAGGACTTCACCAGCTAAACCAAGGTCAATTGACGCGTACTAGGGAACATACCGAGGATAATGACAGAGGTGGTTCCATCACCAACTTCTTCATCTTGGGTACGTGAGAGTTCAATCATGCTTTTAGCAGCTGGGTGGGCAACTTCTACTTCACGGAGGATTGCATTGCCATCATTAGTAAGAACGATGCCTCCCATTGGATCAAGGAGCATTTTGAGCATAGATCGTGGGCCAAGGCAAGTACGAATGACATCAGCAACCGTCTAGTGAGATGACATGTTGATGATCAAAAAGGGAAATGTACCTTGGCGGCTGTAATGTTGGAAAGTTGAGCCTTACGCCCAGTTTCACGCTTCATATTCGTATCTAGAGGAAGGAGATGAGGTGATGAGGGGTGAGGATGGTGCTTAGGACAATGACTGGCTGTTGCATCGTGTCTGTCTGTAAAATTAAATTGCAAGAAATCTTGCGAGTGCATGAACCCACGAGTCTTGGTAATGATGATTGTTGAATTGCTGATGGACGCGTAGATTGTTGGATTAGGTAATCCTGGGTACAATGGAACGCGTCATAATGCTGGAATGTGGTTGGTTAATCGACTTGCAGCTCACTGGGACACTTCTTTTTCACTAGTTCGTGCCTTGAAGGGCCATGTTGCTGAAACAGTAGTCAGGTTGGATGTGGACACACCTTCCAAGGCATCAAAGGGATCGAGTGGACTGACCAAGAAGGAGAGAAAGAGGCTCAAGCAGTTGACTGGAGAGTATGCAGAGTTTTATGCAGATGAAACGACACTGGAGGAACATGCTGCCCTGCTAGAACGTGCAGATGTCGTCAGTGATGCAGGTACAAGTTCCACGCTGGCAGCTAGTGAGACTACCTTTGTGGACTGTCAAGTTGTCCTGCTCCGTCCAAATGTGTTCATGAACCTCAGTGGCGTCTCCATTGCTGCTGTGGCCAAAAAGTATGGATTCCAGCCTCAAGACATCATGATAGTACATGATGATTTAGAACGAGATGTGGGTAAAGTAGTCCGCAAGAATGGTGGTGGTACACTTGGTCACAATGGCCTACGTTCCACAGTTGACTTCATTCGATCAGATGCCTTTAGTAGATTGCGCGTGGGCATTGGTAGGCCTCCAGGTGCACCCCGTGACTCTGATTCCATTTCCAATTGGGTACTGGGTAAATTCCATGAACAAGAACAACAAAAACTGCTAAACACAAGTTGGCCTGCTTCCCTTGTCATCATTCAAGATTGGTTAACTGAACGGGCCGCCGTTTTTAGTGCTACACATACACACTAAGGCCTTTGTGACCATTCCTTCATTTCCAACCATCTGTCGACATCAGCTAATTTCCATTGCCACATGCGGTGTCCATCAGCACCCAACCACTGCTTGACCATCATATTGCTAGGCTCAAACCAAGGGGAAAAGTAAGTGGCGCTTGTAGTCCTCCTCTCTCCATTGGCTTGTATCTCTTGACTAAATGTCCGTGCACCAACCAAAATAGTCGCATCCACATCCACATCAATACGAATGCGTAATCCACGTTCTGCTGCCTTTCTACCTGGATTTCCTTCATGCATCGATGCTGCAGGAATGGCCACATTGATGGTCCCAAAATTAGCCATGCCAACACCTTTGGTGGATTGTGGTGGTAAGAATGAATTGGGATGCTCAAACTCCCTTTTAGCTCCAAAATACACATACACATCGCGTACAGTTGCTTCATGCAAGTGGATGACTTGTATCACTGGCTGTTCTGGTAATTCTTTTCTCCCTTGCACTAGTGCTTCATACAATTCATCCGTCATGTTTCCACGTAACTGATCCAGTGCATGTGTGGATTCTGTCTCACTTGGTGCAGACACGGCATTCAACACACTTTCCAACCCAAGTGACGCACCCATCAAGAACTGATCAGGATAATACTCTGAGCTCATGGCAGCACGTATCAACTGTTCACCTATTGCCCATGACATCCACCTAAACAGCCGTGCTGGTAAAAATGCCTTGAATCTCTCATATTTGTTTCCAAGTGGATATCTTGTAAAAGATGTTGCTAGGAATTGCCCATCTCGACTGGTATCACGAAATAATGCTACTCTTGTTACAGATCAAAGGGGGTAATGCCATGCGATAATCCAATCGTGTGGCTGTATGCGACCATCTCTTCAACAATCGAGACATAACTTTTTTTTCTGATGCGCCATTCCACTGTGGCATCTTTAATCGAACCACAAGATTCATCAATTACAGCAGCTCTATGGCATGGCACAGGTCTCCGTGAAATCCTCAGTGCTCAACAAGGCCCTCCAATCTGGCTGATCCGTTTCATCAAGTCCTTTCAAGCAACGCCCATTGCAATCTTGACCATTCTCTATGTATTCTTTTTCCAATTAGAGTACTTGTTCCAGGTTCCAATCAGTCACATTTACCTGACGTATCTTTCTGCTGGATGGCCGCTGTACTGTTGGAATCACGCAGGACTCTTGTATTGTTTGGCTAGTTTGATTGGATTATTTGGATTGAATAGTCTCCTGCATTATTGGACATGTTATGAGTACGCCAGTTTCTACTCGATACTCTTTTTCCATTGGATGGTTGTGCATGAACGCGTGAAATCATGGTCTTATGGATCCATCTTTTGTGTACTTGCATTGACTGTTGGGACATTATTGACGGTTACTTCGGATGTACAGGATGTGTTTAGACATACGCTGTTGAGGGGATCGCACGTGTATGTACGCATGTTGGCAGTGCACGCTGGTGTTGTTGCTGGGATATTAAGTGCAATCAAATTCAAGGCAGTGCTAGTGGGAAATGTAGTGACACTTGCAAAGTTGATTGGCATTGCTACAAGTGAGCCACTTGGACTCGTTATCAAGGATGTGGAGGAAGCGAGTTTCTCTGTAACCTGGAATCCACCCGTGATCAGTGGGAATGGTCATGTGGTGCACTATTTAGTGGAATTGGATCATCAAATGGTGGGTAAATGCAGGCCACCACTACAAAAATTGACCATTAGCAACCTGTCTCCTAATCAACGGTATCGACTGCGTGTATGGGTGGTGACGAGTGATGGTACTCAGTGTCCTAGTTCAGTTGTACATATCAAAACATTGGGTGGACCAGATATGGACATGCTGCGAGCAACCTTTCTGCAAGAAAAGAGTGGGCGTGTCTCGGATGACTTGTCCACAGTGACTATTGCAGAGGATGGAGTGGAAGGTCAAGTTGCATCTTCAACCATCACACCAACGGTGTCACGATCCACCACTCCTATTCCACAAAGTACAATTGAACCCAGCATTACAGAATACGATATTCTTCACCTTGAAGCAGAGATTGCTCAACTCATGGCTGAAGAAGAAGCGCATCAAGCCGCCATCAAGGATGTTCAGGATCGCCATACTGTGGAGATGAGACGACTTGATGATCAAATGAACCAAATTCAAGCAGAGAAACGTCGTGAAGAAGAAAACCGACACCTTCTTAAACTTTCGCTTAAATCCCTGGAAGAAGAAAAGAGAAGTGTGGATTCCAATCGTCAGAAATTGGAACAAGCACTAAGGCACATCAAGACCAGACGCAAAGCTCAAGAGGAAGTGTTGGGAGCAAGGGAAAAGGAAACACGAACTCTTCTCACTTCGATTGATCGCATCATCACCAATATGGAAAGTGAAAAGGCCAACTACACTGTTGAAAAGGACGCGCTGGAACACACCATCAAACAACTGGTCATAAAATTCAAGGAAAAACAGTCTCAACTTGGCCAATTAGAAAGGACCAAGGCTGAACTTGCTAAAAAGTCTCATGCATCCAAAATGCAATTGGCAACATTACTGGCAGATTGCAAACGCCTTGAATCTCAACTAGCCAACACGCAGACACAACACACCGACAATCACATCATCTCAAATCCATTGGACGATGAACGTAAAGAGTGGCATGCACGATGGATGAAAAGTCAACAGCTCAACAAACATCTCAACCAAGAAATGCAAGTCATCAGTCGTGAAAAGGTAGCATTATTAGAAGAATTGGCTAAATTAAGGCACCGATCCAGCCGTCACAGTACTCCCATGACCATCAATGTCCATACACAACGTCAAGCAAGCTTACCAAACTCACCTACATCCCTATCAGCAGAACGTCAAGCAACACGCTCATACTCTGTCACTTCTCCCATCAATCAATTTGCAGATCAATACCTTTCAAAAAACACTCATGGGCATGCATTAGAAGGATCATTTTGGGAAACGAGTGCACATACGCAAGATCGTCCCTATTACAATGCACTTGAACCAACTCGTCGATATGCAAGTAAATCAGATGCAGCTGTCCATCCACCCTATGAGCAAGGACGATCCATGTTGGATTTCATGTTGTATAATACGCCTAGTTTATCACGGTTTAGTCCAGAGTACCCAATGGCCAAGGAAGCAACGAGTACCAGGGTTGTTCAGGAAGATGGATTTAGAGAGCAAAGTTTGTTTAGTATGACAGAACCGGTTCCTGTACCAGAAGAGGTAAAGGGACATCAGAAACGATACAGTGAGGATTATACAAGGTGGCGACCTGGATATGCCGCAATTCCACATTCATCAAGTGTATTTGATACCCCTAAAGTACCCTTTCCACATGCACCACCACCCT
>QZWU01000228.1:0-10926 GCA_004114255.1 Acaulopage tetraceros
TCTTGGCATCCTGTGCACCAACCGAATTGCATTTGGTCAAGAACAAGATCACTGTTAATTATTGTGGTCATATTTTAAGGAATGCTGCTTTAATTATAGAAATAATTAAATCAGTTGCGCAATCTCTCTATTTATGAGGATATCCATGTCCAAGCAGAGTTTAGTGCACCACGTACCATGGTAGTGTAACCAGGATTTGGTTCAATGGTTCGCAGTGTCCCGTTCGCATCAACAGCATCGTGGTACTGCGTCAGAAGGCTAAAATCGGCCAATTCCTCTTCTATGGGTTGCAGGGTACGCGTTCTAATGGTTGGAGGAGCTTGTTCAGGCATCAAAGGTTCCATTGTGTTCTCTTCCTCGATGGTAAAGAGGCTGGGGAATGGATTGGATGCTCTTGCTGCATTGGCTTCAGCAACCCAAGGCAAGGGACGACGAGTTTGCTGTCGCTGCCCTAGTTCAAGGTCAACATGAGCTCGTCTCAGATGATCCGTCAAAGACTCGCGTCGAGGATTTCCAGAAAGCTCGCTGGTTGTTGGGTTAGTGGATAGTTGAGCCGCTGTTGATGGGTTGATGGCTGCCATTGACCCAACAAGTGAGTTTATGAACCTTCGTAGATAGTCGAGTGGTGCGGCGCCTGGTTGAGCAGGGTTGGTGGGTAATCCAGAGCTGGGTACAGTAGCTGAAAACGTAGGAGGTAGATTCAAATCTCGACCCATTGCTGCCAAGTGCGCATTGGAATCAAAAGAAGCGTAAAAAGCACGATAAAAAGGCCAGTCCATGGGATAAGCGTCCAAATAGACGCTCTGAAAAGGTCCTCGCTTCGTTCTATAGACCAACAGAGCAAAGCTCACTGTAACCAGGAACACTAAACAAGGTCAGATCAATCAACCAAGTGACGTACAGTGAATGCTCACGATGAGCACAAACAAAATCACTGGTCCAGATCTAAAAGCAAACCAATACAATTGGAAACTCTCCAAAGAAACGAACACAATCAGCACAACAATCTGAAGTAACCTGGCATTATCATCAATGCATTTGAACAAGTACATCCACCATTGAGCAGCGTCAATGAACCACTGAGGAATATAAAGCAGTCTGGACCAGACAAAGAAGGGAAATGTAAAGCAAAAGCCAACTCGTTCAAGAGCGTACATTTTGGAGAAATCCTGATAGACTTCGATGGCTTCCTCTGGAGGATGCTGAAAAACAGCATACATCTCCTTGTAGGACGTTGCAAAGCCTTGCCAAACGGCCTTGATGGCTTGTACAAGAGCAACCAAGCGAAGGAATGCAACAATTGGGTCCCACCACGTTATCAAGGGTATGGTATCCAGGCCACAACCTTCATCGATGGTAGAAATGCTTGTCTTGACCACTGCCACGATGCCAAAAGGGAAGGAAAGTATCAAACAAAACGCTGACACAACAAACCAAATCTTTTCCCAAAGAGGATCTCGTTTTGAATGGAGGTACGAGTCATCATCATCATCATCCACAGGAGGTGGTACGTAGAGGTACGTTTGGAATTTAGTCAAAGGTTTGAGCTGTATTGCCCAAAGAGCACCTTCTGCAAACCAGCTGAGCAATAAAAGGGAAATACGATACAATTTCCACGTTGCTATGCAGGAAAGACTGTAGTAGGTGGTGTAAAAGAATAGGGTAAAGTGGAAGGACAGTGTAAGGAATGTCGCGCATGTCAAAGCGTAGGCTAATTTCGTCCATTTTGTAACACGTCCTGGCAAGCAAATGGAGAATAGGGTAGGTACGTTGAATCCAACCAAGCAGATTAGTATAAAGATGAAGAGATCAGAGTCAAATTGCATAGTCGATCAAGGTGTGAAAGGGTGTGTAAAAGGGGGGAAAAAAGGCTATTCATTTTGGACAGGATAATTTTTTTTTTGGGTTCAAAAGGTTTCCTTTCAAATGGCCCAAAGTGGTCGGCCTGCATGATCAAAACCCTTTGAATTAGATTTGTTGCTGTTCAACGGGGAGGATGGCAGGAGAATCACTGAAACGATTGGTTCTTGCTTGTGTTGCTGCTTGAGTCAGACGCTCGAATAAAGATGACACCATAATATTATGGTCAAAATAACGCCGTTCTCCAGGTGGTGCTGGTGAGTTGGGTGGTGGAGGATGATTGCGTGCATCAGGATGATTCAAAGCTTGTCTCCATGCTCCATAATTCCACCACCATGTCCACCAAATCGTTTTAATTGAACCTAATGGTGCCGTTAGTGAATCAATGGATAAAACATACAGAATAAGCCAGGAACAAGCCGGGGACTCTCTAAGCCAGTGAGTAGAGCCTTTTCTACAAACACAGTGATCCAATAAACCAAAGGAAAGCGAATATCTGACTGTCTTAAAAAGGTGATGGAGAAACGGTTTTGAATGGAATCCCCTTCTGCTTCACGGTAAAGCCAGTACCATAACCACATGGATATTACCAATCCAAAAATAGCAGTGATAATGTCCGTCACGTAATAGTCCATCCAACTATCATGCAGCCATGTAAAGTCACAATATTTTCCATCAAGTCGACCCTCATTTGACATGCTTTCATAATTACCAAGCTGTACGATTACACTAATCATCGAGCACAACAAGATAAGACTAGAGAAAATGGCATCCAATAACCCCTTAAATGCTTGCTCTTCCCTTTTCCGCTTCCAGTCCACAAAGGTCAAAAGCAAGACAAAACCACAAACAAAAGTATTGGCAAAATTGGCAAGGTAATTGCTGAAAGCGTACCATTTCACAGCATCTTGACACGAGAGGCGTCCCCCTGGAAAGTAAATAACAAGACCAAAGACATGCATGGAAAAGTTGGAGAAATAAGCGAGTTGGATAAACGGAAGGCCGAGTAATTGAGACCAAGCGTATTTAAATAGGCGAAAGAGTTCTAGCGTGTTTAATGGAAAGTGTAGAATGATGAAGAACGAGAGTACGAATGAAAAGCCTTCGGTGATTAAGAAAAAGGGAGATAATGGCGTTGCCATGTGTTGTGGAAAAGTGGAAAACAAGGAAATTTTTATGAGTGGGATGCGTGTGGGCTGTATGTCTACTTGTAGGTACAATCGCATTTTATGGGATCGGTGTATCGTACAGTAGTTGGATGGATATCAATGACTGGTGGATTGAGTATAGATATTATATTTCATCTTCCTCTTTCGGTCATGATCGTATAGTGGTTAGTACAAAGCGTTGTGGCCGCTTAAACCCAGGTTCGATTCCTGGTCATGACAACAGTAGCACTTCTGTGTTCCTTTTTTGTCACTTTTCCTTTCGAAAACCATCAGCCACTGCTCTTGCTTTTCCTTCAAAGTAAACGAGAGCAATAAGGGGCCTTTGGGCACTCGTGGTTGGAGAGTTATTTTAGTTTATCGGTGCAGAACATATTGGCTATAATCACCAACGAATAAAGTCAATATATGCACACGTTTATAATAGCTCTGCTCATTTCTTTTCTGCCTTCCTTCTTGTCTTGCGAGTTGGACCCACTTTGGGCACCTCAATCAATACCTCCTCAACCACACCACGTCCTTGTTTCCTAGCCTCTGCTTCTCTAAAACGTTTTGCGGCTTTAGCGACATTGGGTTCAAGTACAGGTTGGTAACCTTCAGATTTGTGCACGATTGGTTGGTATGGATCACTCGGAATCTCACAGGCCTCGAGAATGTCTCTGAAAATTTCTTCAAGTCCTTCAAGAGGATAAATCTTCAATGGATCTCCAGAGACGTGTGCAAATAGCAATTGTGTTGAGTCTTCGGTAGTCCCAGTTGAGCACTCGACTTTGATTCTTGTATCTTGGCCTTGTCTTGTGTTCAAAAACAGTCCAAAAATAGGACCCTTGTAGCCACATGCCTCTGCCAAATCTTTGACAGCCTTTGGAAACCCTCCAAATTCTTCTGGACCAATGCTTTTGCCATAATTTTTGATTTGTACCTCAATCAGACTGTAATCATTCCAGCCAAGTCGAATGGGAATGATAAAATCCACGCCATACTGCTTGTGCTTGCAAAAACACATAACCCCACGTGCAAACCATTCACACAATCGGTCAGGCGTTGGAAAGTCATCATAGAGGCGCACAAAATGGGAGCCACTCATGGTTGCATTCAAAATACGTTGCCAACTTGCTTGAGTGTCGGCTGATGCTGTAAAATGAGCATTAATTCTTTCAAAGTACGTTCCAAACAGTTCCATCAAAAACGCCTTCACACTAATGGGCTGTGTGTAAGGGTTGATGGGCGGGTTAGGCAACTTGCTGCAGACCAAATCGTGTACCTTGATAAAGACCGCTCCCATAACCAACTCTCCAGCTGTCCCAAGGTCAACATCCTTACTCTTGATCAAATCATGCAAACACTCCCAGACAATTGTCATGGCCTTTCATCAACTGGGCTGATGCTTCCACCATGACAGGTTCAGAGACTTGAACAGTTACAACGTATTTGCGATCATCAGAAACCTTCAACAAGAAACGCATGTGCCCTGCAACGAGTTCCACAGCCAAGGCGTTGTTATAGATTTCCAGAGGCAAACGGCAACCAAGCACAGCAACCAAAACAGGCAACTTGAGTTCAGTAGGAAGGGTGCCCAACGTCAAATCTTTCCTTCCACGGAATAATTTTGTTTTGGCAAAGGTGAGCGTTCTGTCTTGGCGATCACGTTGCATGAAGGACATCCACAGTGGACGTGCATACAGAAAAAGGTGATTTGCGTTAAAGGCGTAATTAGGTGCCTTAGGATCGGTTACATTCAGTGTGGCCAAATCAGGTGCATACAAATCCATCGAGTTGAACTTCCAGAAGGGCGGAAATGCTTTCATCGTTGCTCCACGCGAGCTGTCATCGGTTTTAGGGGCAAGCGCATAAAGGTTGGAGTTTGTGTCCAGGAACAAAGCGAATACACCAGATGTGACAGAGCTCAATGCACGTCGTAAATTTGCAAAACTTGTATGATCTGCAGCAACGCCTTTTTGCCTCAATTGCAAGGCTTCATCAAACACGATTACCATCTTGGGTGCATTTTCAGCCAAGACCACTGGAGGATTCTCTGTTGCAGCCTTCCCATTTGATACGTCCCCATCGGCGGCGTCTCCTAAAAAGACATGCGCACACAGTTCCAACAAGTCGGTCCAGGGAGGTTGGAGTGCAGTGTTCACGAGATCAGGTTTCCGATCATCATTCATGAGGATGTTGCCAATAAGCGCATTGAATCTCTCTTTTATAGAGAGCTTTTTATCCATGACAAACTGGCCATGGATCTTGCCAAACAAATCGTCAAATCCTCCCCAAAAGTCTTTTGAAGGATCGGTAAACATATCAACCAAATCCTTGGGGTGAATGTTCAGTGAGTGAGCAGCAGCAACGATCAAGGCACAGAGGGTAACGTATGCGTCAGCATGGAATTGTTTCGCTTCAGTCGATGTCAACTTGGATGCGATTGACGATTGCTGTGGAAAACATTTCATGGTAGAATCAGCAAAGGAGGCGTACACAACATAGACGCCATGGTTAGCCAGTTCACACGCAGTACGACTTTTGCCCACACCAGATGATTGGATAATGGCCGATGTAGGAGTGTAATAACCAGATTCAGGTTCGGATGTGGGTGCTATCCAAATCCCATAACAACCAAGGACGTGACCATACAGATTCTTGGCATCCTCCCCTTTGAATTTCACGTGGAAGTACACATCAAGTTGTTGAAGTGGAAAGTGAGTTTCCGTTTGAGTGGCTGGGACATGTTGAGAATACTCATTGATAACATTTGCCAAAACGTCATCATTCACCCTTTGCCAATGACGTGTCTTCAAATCTTGCAAGATGTCTTTGATCTTTGACTCATCCATTTGCAGAACCTTTGCATGCTTATCATCTGCAAGTGCAAACGCGACATCCATATAACCCTCGTAACTGCCTTCAGATTTCATGCAATGCTTCATGGCATCATTGTACAATTGAGTACGAGCAGGTCCTGAAAGAATGTTACACAATTCATCAATCTTGCCAGGTCGCTCTCCTAACCCCTTGGATTCAAACCACTTGTTGATGAGTTCGTCGCGCTTTTCACATGCTAGGTTGTAGGTGTCGTTTGTCTCATCCATAGTAGATTCAGTGACATCAAACTCCATATCGCCTTCTTGTGCTACCAATACAGCCAGCTTGAGGAGAAACATGTCGGGTAGCATTTTAAATACTTCTTCCTTGTAACAGGGTGGAATTTTCTTGATGAAATGCACTAACATTTTCTTGCTGTCAATACCATCAACACTTTCAACCGATTTGAAACTCTTTCTCACACCCTTCAAATAATAGTTGAGTTCAGATGGCAGTTTGTCCACATCAGCGCCAAAGTCACCAACTGCTTCGTATCCTTGAATCTTTCCTTTCACAAATTGTAGGAGCCAGTCAGCAAGTTGATCCAGCAAAGGGTCGCGTTTGGACTTGTTGTTGGGTGAACCAGCAGGTGAGGACGAGGTGGAGGAGGGATTTGAAGACGAGTCAGGAGGCAAATCCTTGAAATGAACCACAAAAGTACCACCACCAGAGTTGATATCTTCCACGTTTCCCAAGAGAGCTTGAGCAGCCTTTGAAGCAACTCTTTTGACGAGCATCCCATCGACCTTGTATTTGGATTTTAGCAGACTGTGGAACTCCTTGAATGTTTCAAAAAGGACAGTTTGATTATCTAATTACACGTTAATTCTTTGAGTGGGGACACGATCTTCCCAACTGGCAATGACATGATTCAAAAAAAGTTGAAAAGGAAAATAGTGACTGCTCTTTCTCATCATGAAATTCAAAGAACCACGACCATTCAGGATTGCACGAATCATCACCATCACCGTCCTGTTGTTCATCCTTGCCGCCATCATCACATTTAACGTTTTACGATTTTACAATACTCCATACACCACTCAAATCTCCATCAAGGATGAATTCACCTCGATCCTGCCCAGTTTCAGCATCAGCCCCAACAACAACTACACCATGATCACCTCGTTTGACTGTGTGACTGCGGACAGCCACAAGGCGGTGTCCTACAACGTATCACAGGAAATATCTCCACCAGATCGTGAAACGCGTGCACAAACCTTCAAATGGATACAGGAAATGAAAGCCAAGTATCCTGAACTAGCCAAACTTGACAATCGAGCACTCTTTGAGCAACTTGTTTATGGACCATACATCTTTGTATCCAATTTAGAAGCCTATCCACGGTTATTGTATGATATTCTTTTAGCAGACTTGGATGTCGACATGGCAAAGGAACGCTGGGGGACCATTCAGATTACTGGAATGGGAAATATTAGCACTACGGGGCTCAATTCTTTGGTTTGCAGAGTTGGTTATCCTGTGGAAGTGGCAGCCAACAGCATTGAAACCATCACACCAACTACAACTCGTTCACTGAATGGCACCACCACCACCAGTATTGCCAAAATAGCTTACGTGCCCCCTATGACCTACTATAGTTCCATTCAAGACTCTGACAGCTACTCATTATTGCGTGGTCACTACACAATGATTAAAATGATGCGAGAGGACAAATGCCATGAAACCTGTGAGTTTGGCTCACTGTGCATGGAAGGTCCTAGTTGCAGTCAATATCATAAAGTGTCCATGACCAGCACCATTCCAGTTGGTGATGGATCTGTGCTTCCAATTGCATTTCAAAACAGTACCAGCCAGTTGCAATATGCCTATGTCTCGATCGAATTACAAACGCGAGAAGGCTCTAGGTTTCCAGTCACTGTGGTTACTACAAGTGTTGCTTACAGTTACCTTGAAGCCTTTGCATCCATCTTTTCAGCCATTTCCATCCTCCTGTTGATTTACAAGGCTAGTATGGGTGATTCCAAGCTCAGTCCATTTGGTTGGGTACAAAAGTATGTCTTGTGGAAGTACTCACAGCCCTACCTGAAAGATCTTAGGGAAAACAAGGATGAGGAGCAATGGTTGGAGAGTGTTTTGTTTACATTTTATTTGGAAGGTAGTGGAATTGAAGAACAGAAATTCCAGAGTGTGAGAAAAGCCATCAAAAAGCTCAAGAGAAGGTGGTCTGACGTGCAAGCCGGTGGTCTTCGTGGGAGTGAAGCATGGCAGTTCCTGTTGGAAAAGCAAAAGAGTAAATAGAATCCACTTTGGACATCAGTACTTTTTCTCATATCCACATCACCTCACCCTCTCATACACCTCCTAACCTCTCCCTCGACCTTTATCTTTAATTAATCAAAATGTCCCTTCAAAAGTACCAAGCAACTTTGTGCTAACATTGCACGTGTCAAGTGCCTCTCTGTACATCAAAAGGTCTTGTTCTGGACAACGGGAACGCACTAAAAACTACATGGCGAGCCAATAGTGAACTTAATGTTGTCGGGAATTGTTCAACTCTCCTTCCATTCCATCATCTTCCCTCTCCAAACATGCTGTATCACCCTCTCCATAAAAACTTGTGGGATTTATTCACTTGCCATCATTTTCTTAATTTCAGCAATAGCCTTGCCTGGATTCAATCCCTTTGGACACGTACGAGCACAATCTATACACATATTACCGCACTTGGACAAGTTGACTTACTCATGATGGTATGACATCGGTACATGCTGTATGGATTCTGCATATCCTCCCTTCTTTCTGCTCCAAATTCATCCTACACACAATCGTCACTTGCACCACACACAAGTCCTTACTCTACTGTCAATCATCCACCTGTAGGAAGCCATCAACACAGCAGGTCCCAAATACTCTTCTTGATTCCACCAATAAGAAGGACAAGCAGTTGAGCAACATGCACACAAAATGCACTCATACAATCCATCCAACTTTGCACGATCTTCAATCGACTGCAAATTCTCACCTTCATCCAATGCCTTTGGATTCCTTTGCTGCAAATAAGGCTTGATACTCTTGTACTGCTTGTAAAACAGTGTCAAATCAGGCACCAAATCCTTCAATACGTACATGTGAGGCAGTGGATAAATGGTCATTTTCTTGGACGTGTCTGTAGTGATTTCACGAATACAGGCCAACGTGTTTCCACCATCAATGTTCATTGCACACGATCCACAAATACCTTCACGGCATGATCGACGAAAGGTAAGCGTTGGATCAACTTCGTTTTTGATCTTGATGAGAGCGTCAAGGACCATTGGACCACACGTGTTTAAATCAAGCGTGTAATCCTGTAACACTGGCTTTTGATTAGGCTCATCAGGGTTCTAATTGGGATCAGAGGGAAGTGGAATCGTGGACTTGCCCAACGGTAGATGGAGAAGGTTTTGAGTTTTGGTTCTTTTTTAAGAGATGTTGTTCCAGTGACTGTGGCGAGTAATCTCCTAGAGGAGAGTAATGGGCGAGCCTAGAGGAGGATAAGAGGAGGTCAAGGGGGGGGGAGGAGGTTTACGGGGCCAAGTGCGCGAAGCATTTGATTGTGAGGTGAAAAAGATTTTATTAATGATTCGTGCCTATCAACGCCTCATCATTGCCAATGCGTCACAAGTTGGCAGTATTGAAAGTACGCTGAGATCACTTTCCTACCTCCTTCCTGGTAATCCATCCACTCTTTTTGATGATGACGATTAGGTCGATTTCAGGATACAGAGATTGCATCTGAAGCCTGCATGTCCATTCACCCCTTCATTCCTTGACCGATTGTTAGTATTTTCAGCCTTGAATCTCATTGGCATTTATCATGATTACGTCCTTGATAAGGCAGTTGGATTGGGATTGATCATTAGTACGCGTGAATCCACTCCTCAGCTTGAATCAGCTCAATTGCACAACCGTTACCTCAAATCCTTCACATCCACCTCACCAACCTTCAAGCACTTGTCCATTGCACTCACAGTACTTCGATACACTCAAATTGTCATTGAAATGATGGTCAAGAAGCGCATGGGCAACAGGGCAAGGTGGAATGTGGTGATGGCATGCGAGTCTTTCAAGGCTATTGCGAGGATTTTATTAGTGCATTTAACAGAGAAACGCATGTTGGTTGCACCTCCTCACAATGAACGCGTCATGGATCTCAATCGAGTTGGTTCTGCTGATCAAGAACTTTTTGATGAGTTGAATTACAGTGGAAGTCGCACTGGTAAACGTATCCACAAGCTCTCTTTTATTACAAGGACTCGTCAAGAAGAGTCCAATAGTGGGGGAGGAGGAGGAGGCCTGTTTTCCATGATGAATGGTGGTGCAAGTGACAATGTCTCAAAATTCCTTCAAGAGCGCGTGTTGAAGGCTGAGAAGATCCTACCCGCTCAGGACCTCGTGACCAAATTGGATGGAACTTTAGTACTGTCAGAGTATTTGTATATCTTGAGGCCTCTGGTTTATGTGGTATTGATTCGCAAGTATGGTGAGACCTGGAAACCCTGGCTATTGGCCTTGGCCATGGATTTGCTTAGTCGATACTGGTCATCAGCATCTCCCTTCCCGTTAGAAAAGAATGAATTGAAGAGAAGGAGGAATTTGCTCGTGTATTATTTGCTCAGAAGGCCATTTTATGAACAGTACACAAAGGGCAAATTGGAGAGTTTCTGTAATGGTCTATCGCACGTGCCTCTTCTCCCCATGATTGCCGTGGTCATTCGTGCCTACATGCAACTGTGGGAATCCTTCTTTTACTACACGGCGGCATCATAGTGGAGGCAAACGGATAAATTTGCTCGAAAAAGTTCATGTTTCCGCTTTTCCAATTCATCCCAACTTCCATCATTATTCCCACCGTGCTTGCCGGCCTATCCGCTTGGCTCTATCTGAAATTCAAACCTTCTGTTGAACTAGATCAAATCACATCTCTTCCCTGGAAGGACACGCTTGATCTTATTTCTACAAAAATCAACTTTGAAGAGTACGCCAAACAATGCAATTACTACATTGGCGATCCCATTCGCAAGATGTTTATGGGTAA